>VDFB02122926.1:0-18021 GCA_007258455.2 Sequoia sempervirens
TTTTAGTTTTTCTTGTGTTAAAATTTTAATACAATATTTGGCACATTGAGACTAGTCATTTATTAACTATTCACAATTAAAGTTTAATTTTGTCAAATTCAAGCTAGTTGAGAAATTGACACTCATAGATTTCAAATTAATAGAAGCCATGGGTATTTAGGTTTCTAATTTTTAGTAGGCAAAAAATTGGTAGAATACTATGTATTGATAGGTATGCATTGACAAGAAATAAGCTAGTGGTTGATAGGTGGAGGTGTCATAGGGTAAAGGCATAAAACCTAGAGATCAAAGAATAATCTACTCCCATGCAAACCTTGGATGGCTTGTAGATAAGAAAAATGTTTCTAGTACCATGATGACACATTGCATTGCTAACAATAGGAGGCCTTGGAGCTTAATTCATTTTTTTATCAATAGCTTTCCAATGCAGTTGTGCATTCTACTATCTTTGATGCCATTATTATGTTGCACTGAAACCTAGTAGATTTGTGTAGGTAAAAATTTCTCTCATGATAGTTGCATGTTTACAAAGATCGAACATCTAAAAACATTTGTAGTTAGATTTTAAACCCTTATTTTCATTATTTTCTTTTTTGTAGGAGAAAGGTGACACATATTTGAGTTGAGCTATTTATGTGTTGCTACACCCTTAATATCAAAGTACATCAGGTTATGAATAGTCGGCTTGTGACTATCTTAATTCCTAATTAAGTCATATTATCATTATTGTATTGTTATTTAGTTGTTTAGGTCAGCCTAGGGCTTATATAAGGTTATCTAAGTTGTCTTGGGTGATATCCTAGGAATATATAGGTATATATAGGAGGTTGTGAGTCTTATTTCATCATCATGTTTTGAATTGTGTTCTCATTGGAGATATTTGGAGGTTTTCCCCCTCACAGTGGCTTGTTATTCTTAGTCATCATCAAATATTTATAGCATATTTCATATCATATTCTTCTATTGTGCAAGAACTATTTCATTACAAATTGGTATTAGAGCATGATCTTGGTACTGTGGTAGAAAGGAATTTTTGTCAATTTTGGAGGTCATTTTGGAAGGCACATATCTTTCAGATTTTGAGAATATTTTTTATTTTTTATTTTATTTTTATTTTTAAAGGGTTTTTTAAGACCATACTAAAGAAGCTATAGTCCAGCTTTTAGAGGAATTGGAGTAGATTTGAGCGAATTATTGCAAAATTAGGGTTTCTACACAATTTATTTGGAAGTTGAATATGTCTCACATGCTACATAATTGGAGCCTAATTTTTATTAGGTTTTTGGAGAAATCATACAGGAGTCCACAATCCAAATTTTGGAAAATTTGAAGCAAAAATAAGTGAGTTATTGCAAAATTAGGGTTTCCAACAATGTAACAACCCCGGTGTTCTACTATGTAAAATTTCCAATGTTTTCACCTCAAGTGAATAAACCATGATGCCATAACAAAGCAATAATTTTTTTTCTTTCCATAATGTAAATTACATGCACATTTGAAATAACACTATTCCCAAACTTCCATTGCATTCCATTGTAATTTCACAAACTGTTTCATAATATAGATTCATATTGAATAAAATCAAGTTTATCATTCAAGATTACATCCTTCCATATAC
Source organism: Sequoia sempervirens (assembly GCA_007258455.2). Classification (NCBI taxonomy): domain Eukaryota; kingdom Viridiplantae; phylum Streptophyta; class Pinopsida; order Cupressales; family Cupressaceae; genus Sequoia; species Sequoia sempervirens. The sequence goes on from VDFB02122926.1 coordinate 1,619, forward strand.
ATGGGTACATGATACATACATAGCTTTTTTGAGCTTCATTTGACAATAGATATACAAACTAGTCCTGATGCAGCCGTAATGGTGCATACATTCTAGATGTCCTTTCTCTTGGGTGCATACACTCTAGCTATCCCCAATGTTGGTGCAAACATCTGCAAACCTCAGCCACCAACTGATGAGGAGAAGCATCACTCAAGCACTTTTTCACCAACAATAGACTCAAATGTGATCCCTTGCACATCTATCGCATATGACAAGATGGCCCTACCCTTCAATGAAGAGATTGGTTGGTAAATCTCATAAAAAATTCCTATTTGAGCTTAGAGTTTTGTCCTACAAACTTGAACCTAATCATACGTTCATTTCTGCTACAAGTATGAAAATCCTGAACTAGAATGCATAAAAGGAACACAATGAATTGACAGTGTACAAACAATGCCTACTTACACTACTTTGGCCGAAGTATTCTCACTCAGTACTTCGAGTGACAGTCTCCCTATTCACATACACTTCTATAGCTCGATTTGGATTATGACTATTCGTATATTATGCTTAGGTAATTTCCTTCCATAGGTAATCCCTAACCTTAGAAATAACCTATTCCCCTTTTCCCGAAACACAGTGGTATCTTTACCAATAAAGCCTATCCATAAGTTACCCCCTTCAATAGATATTCCAATCCCAAGTATAACAAATAAGCTTTTCTAGTCTATAAATTAACTTTGCATAGACAAGATATTCGCTTCAAAGACATCCTAGTCCTAGGATCAACTTTATAGTCTAAATTTTAGCTACATAAGCTTCATCCAATCATAGATTAGATATTCATAAATAACTGACTCCATTCAATAATATATCACATTAACAAGTGGTTCTCACCAATCATATCAATAGATGATTCCATTCGAGAGTGTAATCTCCTTAATAAAAAGGGTTAAACAAAGAGTCTAATCTTGTCAATATTATGACTTCATATTAAGAGTGCAATGCAACTAATCAAGTAGCAACTCTAACTCAATAGGTAATCCCACCTATGTCTCCACACATATAGTATCTCATAAACTCAAGTGATTTACTTGATCACATAGGTGAGTCTCAACCTTAGTATACTATAATCCTGGATATAATCAATAATCAACAATCAGTGCAATCAAGTAGGTTAACCTAAACCTATGTGTTCCAACAAGAACAACATACAACCCATCCAAGAAAGTTATTCTTAACCTATTGGTTCCAATGGGTAATCAAGTAAATATTCCAACCTAATAGGTTAATCATAACCTAGGTTTCAATATACTTCTCAACCCAAATAGGTTACTCCCATCCTAGGGTTTTATCTAGTAGTTAAGCAATGATCAAGTGATCATACTAGTATGGATTAGCAATGACTCATCCTATCATTTCTTCCAAACTTGTTGATGTGCAACTAAACCTTATCATTCCTAAGGTTTCCTAACATCATAAGCCAATAGTGTCAAGTCACTTCATGACATTGATACGTTTCACATTATGAATAAACTTTTAATCTATTCTTGTTTCATCATTCCCAGTATGCTTATACTAATGACAAAGAATCCCTCCTATTATGGAGTAAATACAAGCACTTTCATAGAAAATCATAAAATAGCTTCTTTTTTGTTTCCAAAGAAAATGGTATGATTCCCTAATGCAAGTATTCTCAAGCAGTACCAAACAAAGCATTCAAATCTCATTCTTACATAAATAAAGACAAATAATAGAAGACTAGATCCTCATGCCTGTAATACATTTGAATCGAATGACTGACTTGATGCACAACCTTCCAGCAACAACTTACTAGCTTATTTTACCAACTCACAACAATCCTTTACTATAGCCTCTTACTCAAGATAACACTATGTACTCTCACAAAATAACTCTAGCTCTCACAAATTGTAGCTCTCTGAATATTTGCTGTATAATAGAATTGCAGATTAATGCATCCCAAATAAGAGAACTTGCCTCTCTATTTATAGAGAATTGAGACATTGCAGCCTATAGAAAAGGCATGCATGTCGACTCCTTTCTCCATACAAGTTGACTCACAACATATAGCTAAAAGGTTCAACAGTAAACTAAGTGTAAAATCAGCATAGAATGCTACAAATTGACTCTTCTACTTGACAACAACAAAATACTAATTCAAATGTGCACATGCCCAAATGATGACAATCAAATTGCAACCAAAATAGAGTTCTACAGATTTAAGAGATTCTATATGTTGGTGCCAATTATTTAGCCAACTTCCTTATCTCTCGGTGCGGTTATTCTCATTGAAATGGTCCTTTACTTACATGAAACACCTATACCATGTTGCCTTGGTCATAGTTTTGCTAAGCAACATAACATAGATGAGTCACTCTACAATAATAGTGTATAATTAGTGCTTTGACCATTTTATAACTTGTTGTTTTCTTTTCCTATTATCATGCATTCATAATAATTTATGAAGTTGGCTTTATATTCCATCGCTTTACATCATAGATATAAGCGTTCTAAGTTTGGGATAAATCGTTGCTTAATAATAAAGATTCATTCCATATAGCATTGACTATGGTTTACTTCCATATCGGCCTTTATTGCTACATATTACTTTTGCATATAAATTGATCTTTATTGTTGCACATCACTTTGCATAGCATATATACTAATCAACTTTAAATACTAAGGTTGTGCCATAGTCTTAGCTACAAATTAACACTTAGTATTTAAGATACTTCCCGTTGATTCTATGTGCGGCTCATGCTCACAAACAACACTTCACATAATAATGGCAACCTTTAAGTTTCCAAAAATATTGTCTTTACCATGTAGCCATAAATCATGCGTTATTTTCCTCATTCTATGTTTCACAAAATATTTGTATATTGAACTATAAATATCAAGTGCTCTATTCATAATATCCAACGCTTATTTAAATATCAATTTTCATATACAATATATATTTATATATACCACTCACAAACTCATAAAGGAATGCATCATTTGATGTATATATCCATATATTTTCTACACAATAATAATAATAATGTGATGGTGTATATATATATATTCATGCATATATATATTCACATATATTAAATATAAATCGTCACCTCGTCAAACAAACACATATGTTTTCAAACTTATTAATTGACTTATATACATTTGATACTCAAATGAATAAGATCAAGTTAACATTCATATATGGATAATATCGACTATATATATATTCTTCTATGTACATGTATACATATGTATACATATGTTGATACATTTGTATGGACATTTCCATCACTCATACATATGTATGTTTTGGAACATGTATGCACATATGCATATATGTATATATCTTATACATATATATACATTTGATTGCACAATCAAGCACATAACAATTACTATCTTATTAATAGGAAATGTACATGCAATGTATATATATATATACATATGTTGTATTGTCTGTTCGATAACACCATACTCATAAGCAACATGTTCATAATCGTGCATAGGTACATCTACCTATGTACTTTCATGTACATGCTCCTTCATGTGTATGGTCTATCATCGACATGCATATGCATACATATACATACATTCAATGTGTGTTCACCATATCAATACAAACATAGTAATATAAGGAAGAACTCGCAAGATCCAAACATATAAGCATCATCCAAGAATGAACTCAACAGTAATCAAGACCCTTACTAATGCAAAAAAATCATACTAAAGGATGACTTACCATTTCCCCACACTATGAATTGACTCAACCATTCTATTGTGAGTGTGTGTGTAAGCTCAGATAGGTTTCATAAAGGTTATCCAACCAATCACTTATCCTGAGTGATACTTCCCCTCCCTTTCAGAGGATTGAACTTGTCCCTGCAACTAGCTTAACACATTTGCAATGGTAGTTAGACATTCATAATAAATCCATATGCATCATAAAACTTAAGCATATTCATATAGCAATACATGTTCATCATCAATATAAACATAACTACTCTTCCAAGGAAATAATACCTTAATACCTATTTCAGTATGCCATTCATTGTACAAACATATCAAATCATGATTGCATTTACCATCCTATTTACCCATGAAGGTAAAAGTAAATCAGTAACAAAAAGACAGGGTGTGACAAACAAATTCGCTCTCAAGGCTGCAAATCTTCTAATTTCTTGGATTTTTTTCTAGGTAAGTGGTATCTTGACCCTAGTAAGTTACAGTAGAAATTTGAGAGAATTTAAGTTTCATTTGTGTGATTTATTGCAAAATTATTTTCTACCATCATGATGGGGCCTACAACAAAAGGAAAAAATAATGCTACCACACCGAGGAAATTTTCAGAGAATGAGGGAGTAGAAAATGAGGATTTTAACCCTAAGGATGAAATAAACAAAGTCAAGGGTGATATTTCATCATTAGAGAAGAATATTATAGAAGAAATTGGTGAAATAAAAATATTTATTCAAGGTACGTGGTGTAAGGGTGAAGATTCACCTCATAAGGTGGAAGATACTACTTTTATTGGACATGAATTCCTTGGACTTGACTTGGGTTTCAAGAAGGATCCTTCATTTAATAATCATATGCCAAGGCAATTCATACATAATTTGGATATGAGAAAGTTTTATGGCAAGGATCCAACCAATTGGCTATGCCAAATGGAGTAGTTCTTTGATATTCATCATGTTCTAGTCAACAAAAGGTGGCTATGGCATCATTATACATAGAACCATATCAATTTATTTGGTATTGTTGGTTATGTGATGAAAAGAGAAAAAAGGGTTGTGTGGTTACATGGTCAATTTTTCAAGAGGGACTTGCCACTCATTATGGAGATAACTTTATGGATAGCTACTTCTACTAACTCACCCAATTAAAGCAAACAGGCATGTTCAAGGATTATATTCAGCAATTTCAAACCCTTTCTCTAAAATTAGAGAATTTGGGTAGAAGAAAATATGAAGGAACTATTTCTAGGCGGTTTAAAGGATCACATAAAATATGAAGTATGATTGTTCCAACCACAATCCTTACCACAAGCAATAGTAATGACAAGACAAGTGGAGGAGAAGTTTATGGCTAGTAAGAGACAAGGGAATGTAAATTTCAATGAAAGGAGATCTCCTACACATTCACTACCACAAGGTCTACTAGGTTGACTCCACAACAAATTTACGAGAAAAGAGAAAAAGGGTTATGTTTCAATTGTGACAACAAATATAGGCGAGGGCATAAATGTACTAAAAAGAAATTGTTTTATATTGAAGGACTAAGTGAGGAAGAGGAGGGGGAACCAATATTAGAGGGTGATAGGGATCTAGATGATGAATCACATGATTCCCAACCAATAATTTCTTGTCATGCAATCTTTGGGTTTAGTGTGCCTCAAACTCTCAAGGTAGTTAGACTCTTAAAGAAGCAAAAAGTAACTTTGTTGATCGACTCAGGTAATACTCACAATTTCATCAACAAAAAGTTGGCTACTCGTCTAAATTGTTTTATATATGCAGCTCCAAAATTTTAGGTCTTGATTGCAGATGGTGGTAAGATCAATTGTTCTGGAAAGTTTCATAACAATAAATTATCCATGGGAGATTATCACCTTGATAGCCCAATGTATGTTATCTCCATGGGTGTAGCAGATATTGTTTTGGGAGTACAATGGCTTACCACCTTGAGAACAATTGAGATGGACTTCCAAGAATTGTTTATGAGGTTCTAATTAGAAGGAAAGAAAATAGAGCTAAGAGGGTTGAAGGAAAAGTCCCTACAAACAATTAGCTCCCATCAAATGCAAAATTTTGTCAAGAAAGGAGTTGATGGATTTGTGGCCTAGTTATGTTCATTAGAAGTCTCTCAATCTAATGCTCCTACCCATTTGGATTTACAAGCAATAATTGAGCATCACTCAATGGTTTTTGGAGATATGCCTAAAGGACTTCATCCTAAGAGGGATCGTGATCATGTCATACAACTAGTTCCAGGGAGCCAACCCCCAAACATCAAGCCTTATTGATATCCACATATATAGAAAAGTGAGATAGAAAAGATTATTGAGATGTTAGAGGCACAAATTATCAGATGTAGTCAAAGTGCTTACTCCTCACTAGTGATGATCGTGCAGAAGAAGGATGATACTTGGTGCATGTGTCCAGACCAAAGAGTGCTCAACATGTACACAAGAAAAGATAAGTTTCCTATTCCAATCGTTGATGATTTTCTAGATGAATTGAATGGAGCTATGTATTTTACAAAGTTAGATCTTAGATCTGGTTATCACCAAATGCAAATTAAGGAAGAATATATTTGTAAGACAACATTTAGGACTCATAAGGGTCATCATGAGTTTTTGGTGATTCCATTTGGTCTTACTAACACTCCATCTACTTTTCAAAGTTTGATGAATTCCATCTTTCCAAAATGTTCTTGAGGAAGTTTGTATTAGTGTTCTTTGATGATATATTGATTTATAGTAAGGCATGGGAATAAAACTTGCAACATGTAGATCAAGTATTACAAGTTCTCAAAGAGCATCAACTCTATGCTAAGCCATCCAAGTATGGTTTTGGTCTTAATGAGGTGGAGTACTTGGGACACATAGTTTCACATGGAGTAAAGGTGAATCCTAGAACAAAACTAAGGCGATCATGGAATGACCTATTCCCAAAACCATTAAGAAATTGAGGGGTTTCTTAGGATTGACTGAATATTATCACTGCATTTGTGAAGAATTATGGTCATATAGTGGAACCCCCTCACAACTTTATTGAAGAAGGATTCTTTTCATTGGAATGAATATGTTAACAGTTGAAATGTTAAAGGAGGCTATGTGCACAACTCCAATACTTGCACTCTTGATTTCACAAAGGATTTTATGTTGGAATGTGATGCTTTTGGAAATGGTATAGGTGCAGTTCTCATGCAGGAGGGTCGCCCATTGCTTTTGAGAGTTTCAATTAAAGGGGAAGAATCAACTCAAACCTTTTATGAGAAGGAAATGCTAGCTATTCTTCATGCAGTAAAACAATGGAGGCCTTATCTAATGGGTAGACACTTCAAGGTTAAGATAGATCATGATAGCCTAAAATATTTTTTGGAACAAAGATTGTCTTTAGAAGAACAACAAAAATGGGTTGCTAAGATGTTGGGATATGATTTTGAGATTGCATATATAAGAAAGGGAGGAAAAATGTTGTGGTAGATGCACTATCGAGGATGGATGAGAAGGATGAAGCTTTATTGTGTGCCCTCTCAATATTACAAGAAGAGTGGGAAAATGATGAGGCTACTAGTAATCTCATTCAACAATTACAAAGTGACCCTAGTAGTTTAGATAAAAAAAATTGGAAGGGAGATACTTTTTGGTATAAAGAGTGATTGTATCTTTGCAAGAATTCCTCTCTCAAACAAAATATTCTCACAGAACTACATGAGTCTCCAATGGGTGGTCATTTAGGATTTTTGAAGACATATCATTAGGTCAAGAAAGACTTCTTTTGGGAAGGGTTAAAAGGGGATGTTCAAAAATTTGTGGCAAAATGTTTGGTTTGTCAATGAAATGAAGGGGAGACAATTAAGACACCTAGTTTGTTGCAACCCTTAGTTATTCCTAGCTAGCATTTGGAAGAGGTCTCCATGGACTTCATCATAGGGCTTCCAAGATTGAATGGTAAGAATGTCATCATGGCAGTGGTGGATTGCCTCACTAAATATGCACATTTTATTGCATTATCTCATCTTTTTACAAGTACAATGGAAAAAGCATTTTTGGAGAATATTCAAAAGCTACATGGTATACTTAAGGTTAATGTTAGTGACCATGATCCTATCTTTACTAGTAAATTTTGGATAGATTTATTCAAGTGTTTGGGCAATCAATTGGCTCATAGTTCTTCATACCATCCACAATTTGATGGGCAAACAGAGGTGGTTAATAAGTGTTTGGAAGGATATCTACATTGTTTCACTTTAGATAAACAGTGTCAATGGTTAGATTGGCTACCACTAGTAGAATGGTGGTATAACACTTCCTTCCATAGTTCATTGAGAATGTCTCCATTTATGGCATTGTATGGATATCATCCTCCTTCCATCACATCATCAATGAAGGTGTCACCAAGAGTTCACGCGACAGAGGAACACATGATTCGTCAACAACAAGTACTTTTAGGACTTAAATAGAATCTATCCATGATAAAAAAAACTAAATGAAGAAACATGAAGACCACCACCATAGTGAAAGAAGTTTTGAGGTTGCGAATTGGGTTTTCTTGAGATTGCAGTCTTACAAGCAATTGTCACTGAAGCAACAATCAAAGAATAACAAGTTGTCTCCAAAATAGTATGGCCCATATCAAATCGTGTAGAAGATAGGTAGTGTTGCCTATAAGCTTGAATTGCCATCAACAACAAAGATACATCTAGTTTTTCATGTTTCTTGTTTGAAGAAGGTAATTGGCAATAAATCCCTACTCAGACAATATTACCAGAGCTTGATGAAGAAGGAAGAATCATATTGGAACTAGAATTTATTCTTTAGAGACACACAAGGAAGTTAAGGACCAGAACACTCACTCAGTATCTCATCCAATGGAAGAATTTCCCAATTGAATATGCCACATGGGAGGATGAGGAGTTCATTCAAAAGCATCCAAAATTGCTGAGGACAATGCTTATTTGAAGAGGGGGGCATGCCTACACCCTTAATATTAGAGTATATCAGGTTATGAATAGTCGGCTTGTGGCTATCTTAACTCCTAATTAAGTCATATTATCATTATTGTATTGTTATTTAGTTGTTTAGGTCAGCCTATGGCTTATATAGGGTTATCTAAGTTGACTTGGGTGATATCCTAGGCATAAATAGGTATATATAGGAGGTTGTGAGTCTTATTTCATCATCATATTGTGAATTGTGTTCTCATTGAAGATATTTGGAGGTTTCCCCCCCTCGAAGTGGCTTGTTATTCTTAGTCATCATCAAATATTTGCAGCATATTTCATATCATATTCTTTTATTGTGCAAGTTATTTCATTACATGTGTACTTTAAGAATCCAATCTAGGTTTAATATATGTGTTATTTTTTTATTTTGACCTATAAACACAATTTTGAATACATTTTTATGTGTAACAAAGAGTGTGATCACGATGAATTCCTCTCACTTAAGTGATATTATATGACATGTTTGTATGTGTTGGTTGAAGAAGCTTAGAAAAACCTAGTATTTCATCCCATGGCCTTTCATTAGGCCACATTAGTCCAAATGAATCCTTGTCTAGGAGGAAGTTGTATATATTCAAGTTGTCTCAACATCTCATAAGCTAGAATCTTATATAAAGTACCTTGGCTTTCTATAAATAACTCTTGATCTTGAATCTTATTTAGTGTCTCTTGGCCTTATCTTTTCATATCTTAAGCTTCATTCTCTCAATATCTACTTAGATATCTTATAAATTTCCAAGTAATAATTTCCAAATGGAGGCTTTATTTCTTAAAGAGTTATTTTCGTTTCAACAACCTTCTATATGTAAATTTTTGCTATTTATGAACTTTGGTCTTTTTTGTAAAGGGATCATAACTCCTTGATTCAAATGCTTCAAGATCTTTTAGCATATTTTGGGCTCTTTCATAAGATTCCTAGTGAGAATCACCTAAAGATGAAGGGGTCATTCATTTTGGGATGTATGATGTAGGGTGCCTCACAAAACTTCTTGTCATATTTATTTATTGATTGATTCATTAAACATATAAAAATATTACATATTTTTCTTCTTTAATATTTTTGTTGATTTAATTGATAAGGCTTCCCTACATTCATAAGTCAAACAACAATCTTAACCATGGTCCAACCTTTTAGGTAATAAGGATATTAGAAAAATATTATATTAAAAACCACAATGTATTGATCTCTATACTTTCATACAAGCCCAATATATAATAACAATTAGAATAGAGTAGCATCTTGTTGCACACATTTTTTAAAAAACAACTCAAGAACTAGTCATTTCTAATTATTCCAAGGGAAACCAACATAATTATGAATTGTAGCATCGTAAATTGTACTCCTTGATGGTGCAAGCACAATTTCACCCTTTATTTGTTGTTCTTTTTAGTGTCCACTCCCTTGGTCCATTTTAGGACCATTTTTCCAGCCTTAGACTTACCTCCAACTCAGGATAATGTGTTGATGTTACCCTAAAACATTATTGATGACCTGATGCCCTTAAAATTTGCCAAATGCTTGAATTTAGGCCAAGTCCTAAACCAAGGGACCCCAAACTTATGGTTCCCTCTTTGACGAGCACAAAAACGTGGAAAAGGGTGTCCAATGCCTTGGCCCCTCCATTTTTCCCAAAAAATCTGGTCACATGTACGAGCCAACCTTTGTCTTGTGCGATGTGACCTTGATTTTGATGTTTACACACAAAAACATTTCTGAAATTAATATTTAAACATATGTCAGACTACACCTAAGGTTATTCCTATGTTTCCCTATTTAAACATGAGATTTTATTACACAAACATGGATACTAATGCACTACAATGAAGCTCTACCAAAATCAATACTCAGATTTGTAGAATTGTGAACAAGATTTTATGTTAGTTGATATTTCTATGATGATTGAAGCTTGAAGAATATTGTAGGAAAAGTTGGAATCAATGGTTTATGATTAAATTTTCACATCTCCAACACAATTGGACTTGATTTCAATTGGTTCTCATCTTCAAACTTTTGATTACCTTGTTGTCCTAAGTGAGGTAATTTGTTGTGTTTTATTTTCATTGACTATTTCCTTTATCTTTGGTTGGATCTTGCACCTCCTTGTTTGATTCATGTAGGAATCCACTCTAACCCATTTGAATAGGGTTTTCATTTATTATTTTTCTTGTCACTTCTCACCACAATCTTAAACACACTTAAGATTTAGAGCACATAATATCATCTTTATCAAATTGACTATTTGTGGAGGTAAAAATACCAAAATGGGGGTTTGGCCAAGGTAAACTCCTATATAGACACCCCTTCCATTTCCTTCTTTGTGTTTATGCAGGTTTGGATGCGAAACTAGAGATTTCAGAGTTGAGCAAAGTAGAGCAACACCAGAAATTCAAGACTATAACTCAAACAACCCAAAACCCTAGGACATGGGCACACAATGCCCTTGTCCAACCAATTTAGCCTCTAATTTTGGTGATAGGTTCCCATCTATCTACCTTTATTAGATTTGTATTTGTTGTTATCAAGAAAATTGGGGAACACTTGTAACCGAAGTTCTTAACCCCAAGTGTTTTTTGAGTGTTGTAGTTTATACCTCAGACTCAGTCATATAAAGAGAACAATGGTTTAATTTAGACAAAATATCAACTAGTTAACCACATATAACAAAATATCACATAACACAATATAGATAAAATTCTAGTATTGATATATTATTAATATCAATTGAGTACATTCATATATCATTATATCTCCTTTTTACATCATATAAATCTTCCCCTATACTCTGTATATATTCTTTTGTATTCTCTTTCTTTCATATCTCTCTTATATTTATCTTATCTCTTATCTTTTATCTTTTCTTCTACTCTTTTATACATATTTTTCCCTATACATATGTATATAGGATGGGATGTGACCCATCTATACTATCCTTACCTTGGATGGGGTCTCTTGAATCTTATGCTCCACGAGCTATTTGTGGAAATATGCAGTAGGATTTACTCGACTATGTCTAAATGGTTATACTTTCTTGCCAACATCATCCTTCTTTTCAAAACATTGGGTTGTCCTCAAGTCAACTCTACTCGGTGGGGAGAATATCCTTATATATCTCCTTAAGTTTGGAAAAAATGTTCTCCCATTGAGTTTTAGCCAATTGCAATTATTGGATTTGGACTTGAATTTATAGTAGCAATTTCTGTACCTCCACAAGTGTATTTGGGATTTGAATCTTTTTCACCAATTGGTGTGATTCTTGGAGGACTCCCATGATGTGTGCCAAAATTAGACTTACTAATTCTCTGAGTTGGTGGAATCTATGCTTACTCTTATCCCTTTGGTCTTGTAGTTTTTGAAACTCCCCAAGTAGTGCTTCTACCTACACCTGAAATTGGCCATCCATATCTTGTAGGGCAATATAGGTCATTTCTCTTTGAAGTATCTATATTTCTAGCTGATCCATTTGAGCCTTGATTGGAGTGGTCGCTGTGGGCCATTATATTAAAAATTGGTGTATGGCATTGAGGTCCTCTTCTATATTCTTCAATGTAAAAATGTGTGACTCCAGGGCATAATATGTGGTAGCACATTTTTTCTATCTTCATCTCTTTTTAGCTTCTAGTACTCTTCCTGAAGTTTTTGTCTCATAGTATTTTTCTATAAATGAGTATATTTAATCATCCCATCTATCAAAATTTTGAGTTGCACCATCAAGGGTTGGGATGAATCCCCTTTAAGTTGAGGGAATTGGCTTTGTATATTGTTTACCATCTCCTCCATTTGATTAAAGCTTTCTACATGCTATTTTAAGATCTCCTCTGTTGTTGTTGGCATAATGTTGTCATTGATGTCAAAGGGAAGATCAATGGATGCCTGGATGTCATTGTGCTTAGTGGATAAGGTTTTGGAAGAATTGGTGTAATATGATGGAGAGAAGAGCATGTTGTGCAAAATTGCAATGTTGCTAAAAATTATGCAAAGTTGTCATGAAATGTTGTCATGATGTTGTAGAGTTTACTTCTAAAAGTAAGAGGAGAAAACAAGATGCATATTTGACATGGGTTTTTCAAGAGAGTTTAATTGGTTTGACCCACATGATCAGAGGATGTGGAATGTGCTTAGAAACAATTTATTTATGCTTTATGGTCAAATTAGGGTTTTTCAGATAAACCCTAGGTGTCGCAATCATGGTGATGAATAGGGTACCTATTTACTTGTTGATTGGATACAGATGGTAACAGGTCATTTAAGTCATCACTTAAGTCATTGGTGTCGTCGAGATAACTGGCCCATTTTCCTAGTGCTACCAGTTGGCTATGTGTACGCATCGTGTCAATCCTTCACATCACATTTTGTTTAGTACTATGGCCTAGTGTTTGCATGATGTGAAATGAAGGAGTTCAACGATGGGGATTAGAGCATGGTGATCGTATGACTATCACTCATGTTCTTCGCATCACATTTTGAAGTCTACCTCGACTTGTGCTTTGAGCAATATGCAATAAGGTCAGATCGACGATTGAGATGAAGTAAAGGAAATCTAATGGTTATCGTGTTATTGCTTCCCATCACTATTGTGAAGCAAAAGGAAGGAAGGTAATTAGTGATATGAGATGGGAGTAAGAGTTAGTGGAGTATGACGAAATCATGGAAAGGTGGCGTGTTACGATTGCATCTCTCATGTTATTCACATCACAGTTGTGAATAACACAGTGCCAGGCCTAAAAGCGATACACTAAAAGGAAAAGATGAAGACATGGTGGGTCCCCTTTTCAAAAGAGCGATGGAGCGATAAGGTAGACATGTGCTTTGTGAGATAAATGGTAATTTTCTATTGCATCGCGAGGTCTCTTCACATCACAATTTTTGCTCTCTGCACACAAACGAAGTTGCGATGGGAAAATAGGATGCAATGACGATTCAACGGTAGAGATTATGAGTTGAAGATCAAACAGTGATTGCTAGACCTCTTCACATTTTGAAAATTGAGTTTGATGTCCTAAGAAAAGTCGTGGTGGGTTCAGTGTGCACGATGATTATTTATAAAGATCGACGGTGATAATTAAAGAAAGGAAAGCAAATTGTAAACAGAAAATTAAAGAAAATTAAAAAAAATAGGCTCAATGCCTTATAATAGAATTGATCTAAACTATAGACTATTTCTTTAAATACAATGTTCATATTTACAAATAATAATCATTCTCCTTTTTTGTATATATATATTTATTCTGTTCTATTTTACATTGGTATAAGATAATCCAACTCAATAAGTTAATAAGACAATATTCAATTATTACACAAAAAAATTAAAATAATAAATGCTTGAAAAATGATATATCTTGATGTGTTATATAGATTGTTTGAATAAGATAGATAAGCTAGTAAATTAGTAATTATTTTATCATTATAATTGTTTTTAAATATTGTGTAAAGTTTAAAATATAATACACACATAAATTTTAAAATGTATTATAAGGACAAAGACTAACTATTATTATATTCTCTAGGATTTACTGTATACAGATGTTATAGTGGTATGTATTATGATCCTATTTCACACATCCCACCAAATATTGATTTCTCTATTTAAAAGAAAAAATGGAGACTAAATATTTGTATATATAATTGTTAATTATATTTTCTAATGTTAACTGATTTACTGTGATAATTTTTTAAATAATGTTTTATAAATTTTGAAGATTCATAATTTATAATATGATCCATTGATGATATAAAACAAACCATTTAAACCAAAAACACACACTCACTAATACACATTATAAAAATACTATCTTTGATACAAAATACACAATTAATTTTTTTTTTTATAAAGGTGCAACATACATAAGTAATAGAGTTAAGCGCTTTGATCGGGCTATGAATTTGGTACAAGAAATCACAAGAAACTACCAAATGCAATGGCCCAGGGAATGCACAAGGCCTGCGAGCACTTTAGCCCAACAAGGATTTGAACCCTGGTGGCCGTCACTACAACCAAGTGACTTGACCACCGAACCCTGCCCTTATTGGAAAAATACACAATTAATTATCAAATTAACTTATATTTATTATTTTTATTTTAAAATATTTTAAAATAACAAAGATAAACACATTAGACAAAGAGATACACCCACATATGAAATGACTTTCCTAAAATATATGCAAAATAGATAAGTAGAGCTTACTCTCTTGAAATCTACTTTAGGATAGCTATAGGTAACTATCTAGTGAGAGAATTGCTATGGATTTTGAATTCACTCAGGAGACGTGTTAAGTGAATAGATTTTTCCTTCAAAAATGAATGTGAAAAATGATTTCGAGTGCCCATCTGATAAAAACAAATAGTGCCTAACCAATTCAGGTCCTTTGTGATATTTTGCAAGGTGCTCTTAATTTATTACACAAAAGAGCACAACTACCTTTGAATGCAATGAATGGAAAATATTGGGATATGTTTTAACGAGAGAAAGTGGAAAGGAATATCTGCCATAGCGTAAAGTAGATGTGATGAATTGATTCAAAATGAAGTGAATGTAGACAAATGATACAAATCCCATTTATTCCACACCCACAATGAGAAACAAGAGAGGAATAAGCAGTAAATTTCCCCTTCAATAGATGAATTATTTTGCATTCAAAGTTCCAAAAATAATTACACACACAGTTTGATATAACATAATTTAATATTAGAAAGAAATTGCAAAATCCCAAAGTCTATTAACAATCAAAAGAAACATTTGCAAATGCAAAAATCTGAAAACACTTTCTTTATTTCTCTAATATCAAAATGTGAGCACAAAGGCCCGATACCCTGTACAACCTGTATTAAAAGAAAAACCTAAGGCTTCCCTTACTTCCACTATTTCCGAGAAAAGCCAAAGGATATCCCTACTAGAAACTTGGAGGCCTATATATACATGCACTCCAAAACTGTTACATTCCAAAAGTAACAGTCTTGAAAATGACCGATGACAAGGATTGAGAAATGACAACCATTCTTTTAGAAAAGACATTATTCTCTGTCACAAAAATATTCCATGCATGTTGCTAAATTGTTGAAGGTGTCAGAACTCTATATAGCTCCAATTGCATTTCCATAACTAAATTGTTGAATTCAATGTGTTCTTCTTCTTCTTCCAAAACAAGGATCACCCTATTGTACTCAACATAGCTGGTTTTCTCCTTCCAAGCTAGTGAACACAACTGAGAGATTATATCAAATTGCTCCTCCTCTGGCCAACTCAAATCAAGTTGTAGAACAAGAACTAGTTCATCTTCCCATTCCCCGACATCACTAGGAAGTACCATTCTAAGAAAAATCTAGAATCAAAAAATATACTGCCACCTTCCCTTGCATGTAGGCTTATTTAACTTCAGTGGTGAAAGTGGTCATTCATTCGCTACGCAAAACGTGTCAAACCGTTTCACCAACTTTCTTATTAAAGAGCTGTCTTTTCAAAACATTTTTAAAGATTACGTTAAATTCTCTGTTGAGGTTTCAAGACATTTGAGAAGACATTCCTTAAAGGCACCGTACAATTCATTAAATGCACTGACACTTTGGAAACGATATATCTTGCTGAGGTCACCCCGTTGCTACAAGCTAGAACTTTGTAACCATGGGTCGAAAGTTCTAGAGTTTCAAGAATTGTCGATATCCCGACAACATAAA
>VDFB02122927.1:0-20821 GCA_007258455.2 Sequoia sempervirens
TGGAAAGGAAATAATAAATTTTGAAATAATGAAGGTTGTAACCATTTTTCTAGAAATGATGGTGCAGAAAAGCAAGTTGGAAGACAAACCATTATTTGCAGGTATTGTGGAGGTGAGAATCACATGGATAAATTTGGTTTGAAGAAGAGGGACAATGAAAGGTAACAATACAAGCCCAAGAAAGAAAGGTTTAAGGATAAAAAGAGGGATAGAAATAGCTTCGTAGCCATCTCCCTAAAAAGGAAAGAGAAATCAAATGGGGATGTAATTTCTACACCTGAGAGTAAATATAGCATTAAGGGGGGATAGTAATATAATGTTCCCCTCTCCTTTATATTTTCTTTCTATCCTTCTATCCAATATTAAGGAGAGATGCTAGGGATAATTAAGATTGTCTAGAAAATGATAGAATTTCTCTAGAGTCTTCCATAAGCTAGAATATTCCTAGAGCTATTTTAGAAATTAACTTTCTAAGAGCCATTGCAAAAAAGAAGCTTCCAGATTTTAGAGTTTTTTAAAAATTTAGAAGGTTCCTGACTTCAAAGGTTCTATAGCTATAGATGTGATTGTGGATAGCTATAAAAGATATCACATTGAATGATCGCCATATGTATAATAATAGGTACAGTCTAGATTGCATCCAATTTTATAATTCTCTAGAGCATTGCAAAGAGACTTAGTGCAGGGAACTATGGAAAAGGTAGAAGATTTGGAGGGGTCAAATATTGGCATAGATTAAGTGAAGCAAATCTAGCAAGGCATACATGAAGTCCAAATCATATCACTTCCCATGTTCATAATCACTTTCAAACTCACTGAGGGTGTTCCCATTGCAATGCTCATTACAAATTCTTCATCTCCCACATGAATGGGCATTTCAATGTTTAATTTTCCAACTATCTTCTACTTTACAAATGCTTCTGTCATATTCATTCATTTCTTACTTTGATTGACTACCCCATGCAATTACTCAATAAAAATGAACTCTCCCTCTAATATGCGCATCAAATTCACCGTCAATGTCAAGCCAACATTAAACTATCTATGTGAAGAAAATGCTATCATGGGAATACTAAAACATATAAAAATCACAACACCCAATAGCTAGGAACACTCCATTTTACTTTTTCACTAATGTCGTGCCTGCAAGAGAAAGAGAAAGTGAGTTTATATAAGTAGTTTTCAAAACAATTACTAAAGAAGTCTGCCCAATGGAAATTTCTAAGAAAAGTCCATGTTGTTCACACTAGACATCACTTGCATCTATAATTTATAGTGTTTAATATTAAGTGTATTATAATTAAGGCAAGCTGAATATCTCACATAATGATTTAGACATATTAGGCCACAAATATTTTCAAGTATAAATATTCACTTTCGTGAGGTATAATTCTTCTTTATTTAAATCTTTTCATGTTTGAAATTCCATTTCATGTCATAATAAACTAAATTTTATCTTCATTTGGCATGTTCAACTTATATCATTTCATACATCACTGGAATTCCATCTTCTATCATAATAAACTAGAAGAAATTTTGACAATTGTATAGGAAAGGAATTATATTTCTTTCACATCATATGACCCCTTTGGCATGTAAAGGATGGAACTAAAAGATATGCTACTATTTTTTATTAGAATATGATATTAGAATTTGCTAATGTATTGAAATAGTAACTACTTTTTTTAATAGAATATTATATTCTAATTTTTTAATGTATTGAAATATTAACCTCTTATTTTAAAAAGCCAAATTCTTAATTTCTAAAATGTAGTAACATTTTTTTTGTTTTATTCTCTACTATTACGTTTAACGGTTTGTAGTAAAGAAGGGAGTTCTACCCTCTCTAATTTGTTTATATATTTTATTATAAATTATACATATTAATCTTTTATTTGTGAAATAAAAAATGATGTCATAATAGAGACATCTGATAAGAAAAATGGATGTGATTAGTACATGATCCATTACAACCATGCCACCTCATTACAAATCCCCAATTGTTAATCTAAAACTAGATGAGTTCAAGAAAGATATCTCTAGATTTTGAAGGATATTCTTATGCCAACACTAGCTTGGATATTAATGTATACTCTTCCTTAGGATTTTTGTTATGAGCCTTATGTCATTAAGGTAATTACTTGTTGTTTGGGGATAATTATTGATATCTTGAGACCCTTCTAGAGACATGGTTAGTCTATCTATGCTAGAAATTGTATTGAGTTGTGTGCCATAGAAAAATGGCTCCTTGTCATTTTCATGGCCTTTTAGGTCTTGTTTCATTGTGCTTTGACTATTTTGCTCTAATTTCATGTTGTAACATGGCTTGAACATGCATATTTAGATACTAAGAGTTTCAGAATATTGTGTCTTGTGAAATTGTTGTGGGGAGAGTAATTTGTAAAGCATTTCTACAGGTCCTTCCCTGGAACCCTATTCAAAATTATAGAATTTTCAAATCACTGCCCTTAAAAATTCCTGTTTGAAGTGTTGTAAAAGTCTTGTAAGCTTGGGCTTTCAGCTTTTTAAACTTATAATTTCACTATTTATCCCTTTCTTATGCTTTGTTGTTGTTCCCCATGTGCTTTAAATTAATTACTTGTTTTAATATTATCTGACAAACAACATTAAGTTATGAAACATTTTTTCTTGACACACATTTTGGGTCCCTAGAGTGGGACCCATTTGTTCATACATCACATGTGAATGGAGTCCCCAGTCAAAATTCAAATTTTTTCAATTTTTCTTTAGGTTTTGTTCAAAGAAATGCTTGGTATGTGATGAGTGTGAATGGGTAACTAAGGCACAAGATTATATAAATAAGTGATTTTCACCTCATTTTACATCTCTTCATTCAATCATTCAATCATCTTACAACATCAATTCAAACACTATTCAAGCACTTTGGAGCATCCATTGACACTACTTCAGATTTGCATCTTCAAGGGTTTTGTAAGTTGATAGAATTTTCATGTTGTTAGTTTATCATTCTATTTTATCTCTTTGTTTCATTAAGGGTTTGATTACCACAAGTGGGGTTTGACCAAGACAAACCCCTATTTACTAACCCTCAACCATTTTTCTGCTATTGCATGTTTTTTTGCATCCTTTTGTGTGTAGATTTGACAAGCTTTAGGTGTTGAAGATTGGTTTACAATTCAAATAGGTGCTTCAAGTCAACTTAAGTCTATTTCAAACTTGGAGAAGGTTTTCTACACGTTTCCTGCAGAATTGACTTTGACAACCCAACAATCAGAGAATTTTGGATCTGGTGTTGCAAAGTTGTCTCTTGATTTTTTAGAAATTTAGGAGAGGACTAATTTTCCACTAGTGGTGAATGAGTCCTGCATTAGGACTGGAAAATCTAAATTTTGTCAGATTCTAGATCTCGACAGAGAAAAACTCATTTATGACATTTTTCACTAGTAGGTGGATTCATTTTCCACCCTAGGCAAATGATTCCAACTATGAAAATTCAATTATTTCAAACAACATCTACAATATTCCAAATTCGTCAAATATTGCCCAGGTGCAATCTGATTTAACTTATTTCTTTCTATTTTGCATACTTTCCTTATTTACTTCATTGTCTGCATATCACAACATGTTTTCAAACATAGCATAAATCTTACTCTTGCATTCATATTCACTTATTTAAATCGTTTGATTGGCTATGTGCAGGATCATCATGGAAAAAATAGGCCTTGAAGTGGCAAAAAATTTAGAAAATATAGAGTTAGGCAACTTGATGTAAAAATTTGAATAAGTTATCTATATTATCTCAAAAGTATGTAAGAATATAATTTGTATCAAATTCAATGTAGTTTCTAAACTACTAGGTTTAAAAAAAATATATATATCTATTTGGTGAAACTTTGAAATTTCAATGTAGTAGTACTTAAATTTTAGGGGAAAAATAAGAAGTAGGTGTCTGTCTGACCACCCTAACCACAATAAATTGATAAAAAATTTTATAATATTTTAGATATAAGTAGAGGACTCATGTCCTGGTGTGATGCATATTTTTTTTGTGGTACTTAGTAAATAATTAATTATAGATTTTTTTAGTACAACTTTTTAATAAATATAAAAAACTCATATGGGTGACCTTAGCGGTGAATTTGTAAAATTCAATTTTATTTTTTTAGTATGCAAAGCATGAGATGTAGAAACATATTTTGGATTCAAAATGTGATACTATTACAAATCCTATAAATGTTTTTCAATTAGCCTATAGGAGTAGAATTTGAGTCATAATTTGAATGAAAATGAATAATGATTATGTATTAAATTGGAATTTGGAAACCACAATAGTGGTTTACAATTCAAGTGAGGAAGAAAAAATCACAAATGACCCCAAAGCAAAAAAAGTGATTTTAGGGGTTTGCCTGAACTAGGGTCTGAGCGAACCCCTTTGAATTTTGGCTACAAAAAAAAAATCCAAATGCATAGCAAAGGGGTTCAGCTGAACCCCCTTAAGGGGCTTGCTCGAACCAGGGTTTGGCTGAACCATGGTTTGAGTGAACCCCTAGGGGTTCGTTTGAACCCCCCTTGCCCCTCATCCCCCTCTTGAGGCACAAAGAATGTTTAATTTTTTACGCTTTGGAGCTTAGGTTGAGGATGTAAATGGAGGAGTCTTCAAAAACCTATCTGGAATCAGGTATTCCTTAGAATGAGCTATCCAACAAATATAATTTTAATATCTTTTGATTTTATTATGTATTTTTTTTCTTAGTTTTATTAAACATTGGTTCTTCGTAGAAAATGAAGGTCTTCATTCTGAACATGTGGAAAAATAGCAGATTATCAAAAAGAAAAATTGAAAAATATGAGTGCACCAGATATTGAAGTCCTTGATCCAACAAAAAAAATAAATTGAATTTTGATATATACAAAAAAATTTACGCGTTATACGATGGTGCTATGTCTGAATTGTAATTGGTTTTACTTCAAGACTTGACTAAATAAAAAAATTCAATAAAAAACTATCTATCCAAGTGGAAGCAGAATATATCGGAGTTACAAATCTAAATTCGAAAGAATTAAAATTTTATCCTTCATGGAAAAAACCTTATGCATTATACGGTGTGTGTCACTTTTTTAAAAATGTTGGTTTTGAAAAAAGCAGGTTTATGGGAGATGGAAAAAGAAATGCAATTTGATCCCGTTTTTTTTTTGAAAAATATTTTTTAGAATCTACAGACAAAATGTGATGAGACTCTAATTTGCATCATTTTCAAATTCCTCATGGTTTAGCCGCTATAGGTGCCCGAATGTGAAGATTTAGTTAAAAATAATAATTTCAGTGTCCAGTTTGGCCAGAAATTGTAAACCACTATTTTGGGATCACCCAAATTTTCAAAGTAAAGGAAATAATTTATATTGGTGGAAAGCTAAGGAGAATGTCCTTTAAAACCATACCGTTTCATCAATTTTGGGTAAAAAAAGTTTATGCATTACGATTTCCATCATGTGCCGCTTTTATTACATCATGATCACCACATTACCCAATTAGGGTGTAGTAGCCAGGATCATCATGGAAAAAATAGGCCCTTAAGTGGCAAAAATTCAAAAAAATCAGAGTTAGGAAACTTGACGTAAAAATTTGAATAAGTTATCTATATTATTTAAAAAATATGTAAGAATAGAATCTGTAAGAAATTGAATGTAGTTTCCTAAACTCTTGGGGACATTAAAAAAAATAAAAATCTATTTAATTTGAAAATTTGAAATTTCAATGTAAGTAGTACTTAAATTTTTAGGGAAAAATAAGTAGGTGTCTATTTGTCCACCCTAACACGATAAAATGATAATATTTTAGGTATAAGTAGAGGACTCATGTCCCAATGTGATGCATATTTGTTTGTATGTTTTTCCCAAGTAAATAATTAATTATGATTTTTTTATTACAACTTTTAAAAAATAAAAAAACTTGTATGTCTAACCACCTTAACTTGGCTAAAACTTCATGAAATTCATTTTTTTTCTTTTAAATTCTATAGTATGCAAAGCGTAGAATGTGATGCATGTTTCAAATTCAAGAAATGTGATACCGTTTGAAAGCTATAGATGTTTTTCAATCAACCTATTAATCAGGACTTTAGTTGTAATTCAAATAGAAAATAGATAATAATTAATTATTAAAGTCAAAGTAAAGCATAATTGATATTGGTGGAAATTTGAGAATATCCTTTAAAAACCCTTTTCATTTCATCAATTTTGGGTAAAAATAAAGTCATCAGCCACATACCCTACACATACCCATTATATCGCCACTTTTTATCCCATCATGATCCTGCACATACCCATTACATTTATTTTAGTTAATCTAGCTTAGAAAACATTGTACATAACATAATTTTAGTGAACAATTAGCATTTTTTCCCCTATCTCTCTCCTTTTAGGTGAAAAACCCTAGAAGAGTTAGAGTCTATAGGGAGTCAAACATCAATGGTTCATTTTGGTGAACCCGACTTTTGAACATCTTTGCATTTCTGATTTCATTTACATATTTCCTCTTAGTTTAAATTTGCATTAACATTCAATTAGGACATTGTTTTGTTTTTGCATTCTAGACATTTTCATATTGCATTAGTGAAAACTTAATTTCATCTTTGCATTGCATCTCATTGAAACTTTTGAAAATTTGTATTCTGCATCTATGATTGCATTATGTAGAGCATTAAAATCATCTTAATTTTTTTTTTAAACACACAAAAACATCATATTGGGACTCATTCACCACCTTGGGTAAATCAGTCCCTTTGGAATTTTTAAATAGCATTTCTAGCATTTTCCTCGCATTTGTCTACATTTTTGTTTTTTATAGTTATATTTGTGTTACAATTACAAGAATTTTTGTTATTGGCATTTTAGAGCTCTTAGATTACCTTGCATTTGCATTCAACCCCTCCTTTGTGGTACTTGTATGAGTGTTTGGTGCTCCATTGATAATAATTTAGTTAGAAGAAGTTCTAGACTCATGGCATCCTATGATAGCACTTTTGTTGTGGACCTTGGGATCTCACAAGCTCCTACTCCTAGTATGGACAATGGTGCATTAGGCATTGACAATACCACTTCCATGTCTTCACCTTGCCATCCAATGAATGTTAGCACTCAAAAAAATTCCCTCCCACAAGAAAAGGTCATTAATATTCATGCGGATTTTTCACATTTACAACAAGACTTGTCACTTCAAAAAATTTCCACCACTTCCATTCCCATCATTGACAATCTTCATTGTTTGATTGAAAGTGATGAAGAGAATTGTTGAGATTTACAACATACTTCTTCCAATACCCAATCTACAAGCATTCCTGTAAGCCAAGGAAGGTCCCTCAATTTCCTCCCCCTTCAACCATAGCATCCATACCAACTTATATCAATCTACAAGTCCACACAACTATGCAACAAGTTAGTTATGTAGCTACTTCTTTCTAAATTCCAACTAGAATTCCTACTTCTCTTGTGGCCTCACAAGCACCTTCCACCCCTTCACACCCCTTAGCATTCCTTTCACTTCCCCTAACATCACTTGCACTCCATCACCATTTTCTCTTCCACCTCAACCCACTTATAGTGATCTTGTTCTTACACAACTCCTTAATACCATTGCATCCATACAACAACAACTTTCCACCATTAGTCAAGGCCAACCCACTCCACCCACATATCATATCCATAGTAGCCCTTTATCCTTAGAAATATTACGTACCTCAATCCCACAAGGGATAGAAATGCCTCGGTTTGAGAAATACAGTGGAAAAGGAGACCCTATCAACCATGTTAATGCTTATACAACTTTGTGTAGTGACTTTGTCCTTGATGACAAACTTTTAGCTAAACTATTCCCAAGGACCTTGAAAGATACTACCTTAGAGTGATTTTCCAACTTTCATAGTGATTCCATCTATTCTTTCAATGAATTGGTGGATACTTTCATAAGTCACTGTCAAGCTCACATGACACCTAAAAAGAAAATGGATGACCTCATGGGATGTCAAAAAAACATAGATGAAAAATTAACTAATTTTATTTCATGATACCAATCCTTATATGTTCAAATTGATGTCAAGATTCCTTATGCACATCTGCAAAAGATCTTTATCAAAAACTTGCATGTATACCACTCTTTAGGATAAATTAACTATGATGAAATTCCCTTTATTCATACATTTATGTACAACCTTATGTGACTACCAGAACTTGGTTTGAAGTCATGATTCAAAATCCACTTCTAACCGACCCAAAAAACTTGAACACAACAATCAAAAACACAATAATACACAAAACTTTTGCAAACCAAATAGAGGCTTTTTATAGTTTAATCATCCTCCTCAACCACAACCACAACCACCAACCCTACCCATTCCAAATCAAGTGGAAACTATTAAAGCGGTCGTGCCTTATACCTATGGGGACCTGAAACAATAGTTTACTCCTCTACCTGATACCATCCACAACACAATGAAACAATTAATTCAACAATGCATCCTCACTTTTCCACCCATTTGATCACTTGATCTGAATCAACCCTTACCACCCACCTTTAAACCTAATGCTTATTGTCATTTTCATCGCCAAAATGGACATGACACTGAACAATACAAGTGTCTCAAACATCCAGTTCAAGACCTCGTTCATTCAAGCCATTTGTCCATTGCGGGTGTTAATGATCAAGGAAATAATTCCATTGCACCCCCTAACCAAAATTTGCAAATTTTCACTAGTCCTATGCCTAAACATATAGTTACTTCATTTTTCAAGGCTAGCAACCCTTCAAATATTGATGTAATGACTATTGATACAAACAATGAACAACATGATATACCTCCACCTATTACTGAAGATAGTCAAATGGATAATCTTGTGGCTATGATAAATGTTATCCCTCATAAGGGCCAAACCACTAAATCTCTTGATATCACTTTTTCTGCTAAAAACATACTACAAAAACTTCCTGATGGTCTTCTCTACATAGCTAGAAGAATCTATGATAAGACCACTAATGGAATATTCATAGATCTTTCTTATGGTAAGAACATGATTACAAAGGAGTTTCTAGTATTATATGACATATATCAAGATGATTAAAATAAACCAACTGCATGGATTAAGACACATATTGGTTTTGCATGCCCTATGATCAGATCGATCATACTCCCTTTACAGATAGGACCTAAGACTTCAAATGTAACATTTTCAATTATTCCACAATTTGACAAATTTCATTTGTAGCTAGGCCACCCTTGGCTTCACTCAATGAAAGTCGTCCCATCTGTTGTTCACAAGTGTTTGAAATTTCCACATGGAAATGAGATATTCACCATACATCATAGTGGCTTTAATCCCTTATCTTCCAAAGGTAACATTTCATTAGAATCCTTTTTTCCTACACCCATGGAACCCATCACCCCTTGAAAGGATTTATTTTTTATTACTTATCAAAAGTTCAAAGCCAAAAAGATAGTTGAATTGTCTCTTCAGAACGCGTCCCTATCCACTTCCACACCTCCTATCTTAGATGAAACCATGCTTCAACATGATTCTAACACTGATAAAACCATACAACCTCCTAAACAACAACCCTCACACACTTCCCAGCCATCATCTAAACAACCAAGGGAAAATGACACAAACCTTTTCATACCTCCTTACATTAAAAAAATGTATAAAGCAAAGGAGAAAGTGATCGAACCATCCTCTTTGGCTTCTTTTGTTCTTCCCTCTTCGAAATTACAAGAACCTATGATACCTCAATCTTCTCTTACACCTCAATAGCTCCAAAATAGAATTAAATGAAACCATGGTGCTAGGAAACACATACATCATCATCGTCTCCTTTATCCTCAATCTCGCATGGAAGAAAATAAAGAAAATCAACCTCCACCTTTGCCAGAAGTAATAGATGACCACCCTCCTTCTCCTGACCTACCAAAAGATAGTCCAGTGCAACAATTACAAAAAAATTCACCAATCCAATAGCCACAACTTTCGCTACATCCATCCTTAGAAATCACCCTTCATCCTCTTGTTGTCATTAATCTCAATGCTGATAATGATGATGATGCAATGATACAAAAAATATATGAGGAAGTGCATAATGACTTGAATACTCAATTTTCATCTACAATGAGTTTACATGATAAATCCTCTCCACCAAGTGAAGAACTTGGTATGACTCCTAGTTCGACACTTGCAATTATTCCTTTGGATAGTCAACCACCCTCGCATTACACTAAACATGACTAGGAGGTGGATGACTTGTTAGATGGTTGACTTGCATTTTCCTAACTAGCCTTTTTCCTTTTCTCTTGCTCCTTGTTTCTTTTTCCTTTTCATGTGTGCATTGTGTTCCCCTGTATCGTGTGTTTGATGTTCTCTCTCTTCATACACTTCTGCTATTTTTAGTACCTTGTCCTTTTATCTTTTTGTTTTCTGTTTTCCTTTCGAGGATGGCATAAACCATAGAGACACCGTATATCTCTTCCATGTTGACCCAATAGGTCCTTGTATTTTTATCTTTCTATTTTGTGTTTTCCTTTTGGGGATTATGCAAAGTGTAGAGACACCCTATGTCTCTTCCATGTTGACCCAAATGATCCTTTTCTTTTTCTCTTTTTGTTTTGTGTTTTCTTTTTGGGGATGACACAAAGTGTAGAGATTCCCTATGTCTCTTCTATGTTGACCCAATAGGTTCTTGTCCTTTTATCTTCTTTTTTTTGTTTTCCTTTTGGGGATGATGCAAAGCATAGAGGTGACCTATGTCTCTTCCATGTTGACCCAAACGGTCCTTGTATTTTTCTCTTTTTGTCTTGTGTTTTTCCATTTGGGGATGATGTAAGGAATTCAGACTGAAATGTCTCCTTCATGTTGACCCAAAATATTTTTCATTTTCTCTTGTATTTTTGTTTTCTCTCTTTTCACTTGTGTTTTCCTTTTGGGGATGATGCAAGGCATCAAGACCACAATGTGTCTTCCATTTTGAACCAAAAAAAACTTTATTTTTCCTTTTTTTTCACTCTCTTTGTGCCATTCTTCTAGTTTTATGTGCTTTGGGGAATGATGATAGTTTTGTGCTCTTTCATAAACACATTGCAGCAATGAACATACTGATCCCAAATCCATAGATCCTTTATGTGTTTGGTGTGCTCTTTTTTGGGGGGAAACTCCCTTTCTTTGTTTTCCATTTTCCTTGACATGACACAACTTAACTTTGAAACATATGACTTGGCATAGGGCTTTCCAAGTTGGTTCACATGTATCCAACCATGGCTTGTTACTAATTTAGGAAAGTAGTTTTGCCTCCAATTGTGGGAAACATCCTGAAGCTAGTTGTGGATTAGATCTTTGATCATCCTATCATGGTAAAAAACAATGAAATCAAAAACATCTGAAAAACAAAAAAAACATTTTTTTTGAAAAACATTAAAAAGAAAACATCGTTGGATTATTCCTTCACTCAAAATTCTAAGATATCAAAATTTGCTTGAACCTCACAGCTAGTTCAAGTAAATTTCCCACAATATATCCTCTAGAAACAAAAGTGGAATATTAATCAAGGTTAATAATGTTATTTATCCCAAAAACAATTTTATGCTTTGAGTCAACCAGTTGAACTACATTGTCTCTACTTGTACAACATAGGAAAGGATTATTAGCCCCTGAGACCCTATGTCAGTCCCCTTAGGTTTCTATCATCGTTTATTTCAACTTAGTCAAAAATTCAAAAAAACCCAAAAAAAATCAAAAGAACAAAATCTAAAAACATTCACAAAATAGAAAAGAACAAAAACATGTTCACATTCAAACCAAGTGAAATATGAGCCTCTATGTGTACAAAGTATGCAAGGCTTATCTTTGATGAGGCCCCAAGGACCTAGGTTAGTCCCCTGAAAACAACAAAAATAGTGTCATAAAACTCGAAAAATAAAAAAGACCTAACCCCGTCATCACCATCCATAATAAAATTTTCACCCATAATAAAAAAAAATCATCGCATTCACCCTTTGAAAAAAATAAAACCAAATAGAGAAAAAATAAAACTCTAGAACCTTCAAGCAAACAATCACAAAGATTTGATTACAAAATAGACAGAAACAATGCCAAAGTACTACCTACATATCTTTTTGACAATTCATCAACAACATGTCCTGAGATATGCATTAACAAATGCATTCCTACAATAGACATGATAAAAAATAGATAATAGTCTTGAAACCTCAAAAAAATATGGCAAGTGATACTACAACTTTTTTTTTATCTTTTTGTAGTCTAATTTTTATGATTTGTTTCATTGACTCATTCCCAAGATCTCTTGAGGATGTCCATAAGGATTTAGAGAAGAAGGAATGGGAGAAACAGAGCATCACTTCAATTTTCTATTTGTAAGATATTTTTGTAATAGTACCATGGCACACGTTTTATTTATTAATTGTATGAAAGTTGTGTTGAAACAATTCATGAAGTAGTTGCATGTTAGGTGTTAGATATACCTTTTTGTGTGACTACTCCAAAAAAAAATTTACACAACCCAACTATATACTTTAAAAAAAAAAAATTATGTATGGTATGAGAAAGAATACTCTTTTTTTGTAGAGTCAAAGTCCACACAATGGATACAAAGTCACCTTGGTCATTAATACCCTGGTGAATCATATTTGTTTGCTACATCAAACAAGATTATTCAAGACTGCGAAGCCTCCAAGCAAAGTGAAAGCAACTCATCAAAAACTAACAACATAAAATTTCTATCCACCATCAAAAATTTCTTCTAACATCCATGCTGCATAGCAATATCATTAGTACCATATCTTGCATCCATAATGTCATCAATACATATCATGATGATACTAAATTAATGAAAACAGCATGTATCATGTATAAGGTATATATCAACACCACATCAACATCATATATCAAAACAATATATTAATCATCCATCATAAGACATCATATGAAACAATATATGATCCATCCATCCATGTCATATGCATACATCATAAAAGTAAAAAAACATATATAAATGTGCATCATCAAACATAGTCATCTATGATCATCACATAAGCATAAAATGAGTTGAATCGAAGAAGTTATATCTCATACATATCATCATCAAAAAAGGGAGAATGTCATAGTACACTATCATCATGAAACAAGTGTGATAGGATAATACAAAATAATACATATATATGAGGCCTCGACTAGGACAATGAATATATATACAAAATCATGTATGTAAAATGTCTTTGAACAACAACATAATAAAGATCAAGTATGTGTAACACTGCTCAACGGGAAAGGGGAAAAATATATGGATTAGGCTATGGATCACTATTGAGATTTGCTTGTTTAACAGAATGACAAACTATCTCACCACCACCACCTCCTACAAAACTAGGCTCCACAAACCTCGATTGTCTGTACGCTCTAGGAACAAAGGAATCATAGAGAGTCTAATAATATGTAGACCTCTGCAAAAACTGATCCCACTTTGCATGAAGGGTATCACACTCTACCTTGATAGTATCTCTTTGCACCATAAGCAACTATACCTAAGCCTCTACAATGTGTCATCACCCACTCTCACTATCTTGTTGAGCCCTTAGACTGTCCCTCTCTATGATTAGAGTAGCAACTTGAGGCTTCACAACCTATCACCACACTATCTCTATGTCTCTAGCAACAGTCATTTGAGCTACCTATATACCTCCATCCCCAGGTGGTGTAGGGGGAACCGGAACCTATCCATGACCCTACCCCTAAGGAATTTGATCATCTTGACAACCATATGCTCCATCTTGTTGAGCCCTAGCCAGCTGCTCTACAAGAAACTCAATACACGATCACTCCTTGTGACAACCTATAATTCCTGCTCTACCTAATGCAAGATCACACCCAAGATCTATGAATCTGAAAGGCATGTGTCGTACCCACCACTTATCAAAATTTGGAGTGGTACCTAGATCTTCTAAACTAGCCAGCCAACCCCATCCAACTAGGGCAAGTGGTCTTAATGTAGCAACAATAAAACCTTTTTCTACCTAATGACCCCATACCTGGACCTCTTTAGTGGTTTGACTTAATTGAGCCTCATAAGAATTAGGATATCAACCCTATCTCTCTCCAAACTGACGACATAATCTATCAAGTAATGCTTTAGCAAAGAGTTGGAGCAACCAATCAACCATTTGGTCTATCAATAGTAAACAAACTACTCTAGATCGTCTGACTATGCCTCATAGTCCATGTAAGGTCTCCAAACAAAACCTGGCATGCCATCAAACACACGACACCCGTACAAAAGATCCCCAAGCAAGGTGTAATGTAAGAAATCTCCATAACGATATGAGTACAGATCCCCAATAGTACGATCCTAAATACCATATGATCAAGCAACTATAATGTGATCCTAGGCCCAAATATGTTAAAGAAAAACACCTACAGAAATAGATTTCTTGCCCAGATATGCAACCTCATGCATATCTTTGTAGAGGTGGGTGAGAAGACATGAACCCCATGCATATCTAGTCCCATTCTCAAACATACCCTCAATGAAAATACCCCATCCAACAAGGAATTTATGAACTCTACTATTGGGAACAACTAGTACTTAAATCAAACCACACAAAACAAGGGAAATAAGGCCTACACTTCCAACAAACTCAGACAAATCAATCTCAAATTGTTGATCATCCAAGTTTCTAACACCCAACACATGCTGCATGGCATAGGTACCCCGTCGAACATGGTATGTCATGAGCTCACCATGGATAGGAATATGGAGAATCCTCCACACATCCTCAATTGTAATGGTGGCCTCTCCTATAAGTAAATGAAATGAATACATCTTTGAGTGCCACTGCTCCATGAGCACGATCATCGTCGTTGTGTGAGATTGGATCAGAGGCATGTAGTTCAAATATGATGAAGTTTGATTGCATCTAGATAAGAAATCTCACTCTAAAACATAAAAGTAGGAAATTAGATCAAATAGATCCCGAGGTCATCTCTCTCTTAGTTGTAGTGGTTTAAGGATGACCTACAATCATTTTAACCCATTATTTTAGACTTCGCTCTAAACACATAAAAAAAACAAAAATGATGAAAAAATGAAACTTAGCTACCAAAAAAGTCAAAAGTGAGAAGATTTTTGCAAGAGTGATGGAATTTAAAATCAAAGCAAGAAGAAAATACAAGTGCAAAGAAAATCTTGCAAAAGTGCTCAAATTAATAGCAAGTGTGTAAAGATGCAAAAGTGAAACTTTTACTATCACAAAGGTGAAAAAACTAACTCAGATGATGCAATCAAGTTGGTGATGAATCTCAATCAGACTCAAATTAATTGGAACTTAACAAGGAATCAACCTTTGCAACCCAATTCATTCAACTTATCTCAAATGCTCACACTAAGGATTGCAGCCCTCAAAACCAACTCTTCACAATATATTTTAGAGAAGGTTGTACAAAGGCCAAAAAAATACCTTTTAAGATGCACAACAAGATCCAACAAAAATTCCCAACAAATCCTATAAGGTTTCTTTGACACAAAATAGAAAACCAATAGATTTCCCTTATTTTAGGCTACTCAATTATCCCTATTTTCCAAAGGAAGTACTTCCCAAACACCTAATAACAACTCAAAATCAATTGACAGTCATAAATTGTGCCCCACAACAATAAAAACCATAGTCATTTGTCTATTCCATGTCATCCATGACGCAACACCATAAAACCCTCACTTTTCATGCAAAACACAAGGGTTTAATCAATATCCCATCACTTGGGATTTTAAAACTCAAAAAATGCATCCAACACATCACAATGACCCTAAAAAAAAATCAAACTACCCTTACATTGACCATTCCCTCAAAAATTTATCAAAACCCTGACTTGACACCACAATTTCACATGGGAAAATACATTGTTCAACCATAGGGCATCACCCAAAATTAGAAAAATTGGTCCCTCTTCCTACAAAAAACATGTAAACACTTAAAATAAATATTTTTGGATCCATTTCATGAGTTATAGTGAGTGCAGTGAGTGGAATGGGTCAAATCACCATTTTAGAAGTCAATCAATCCTAAAACATAGAGCTTAAAGGGTTGTCATAGATAAATAAAGATAACTCACTCCAAACTTAATCTTAAGGCCTCAAACCTGTCAAAACTTGGAGTTATTTCATCCCTCTACATAACACAATGAATTTCAAAGAAAATACTACTTGTACAGGCTCGTACAGTTCCAAGAAAGTTCAGGAAAATAGAGAAAATTATAGAATAAACATTGTTTTTGTTATGAGGATTTCATTACAATATTCATCAACACTTGTTCTAAACCACTAGAATCTCCTATTGAACAACCTATCAACACTTTAAATGATCAATTTTGCAAATAAAGGTTTAGGTACTCTTGCATCATACAACCCCACAGAAAAATAAGTCATATCACATGAGTTAGGTCTTGTACCATGCTCCATATTATCTCCACATTCTCTTTGTTCTAAAAACACCTTCCTCTGGTCCAAATACTAAGATCTCATGATTTTCCCTACATACTTGTTCTTATTTGCACATGAATTTGTCTTCATTTATGATTTTAGACTTGATGATGGTCTTTTATCTACTCCTTGCTCAAAATTTAATTATGTCTTTTCTTTACACTTCTAAGAAAATAATTTTTAGTGACTCCTTGAACTTTCCTCCCTTTTACCTCAATTTCATGCTTGTAACTACCCTCAACACTTTGTCCAATCTGTCTTTTCCTTACTGTCATTAGACTTTTTGCTTTATTAGCACCAAGTACCACCATATTGTCCTTATTTCCCATTGTACTCACTGTACCATTAGATACCACTTGTCCCTTAACCTTAATCTCAACCAGTGGAAACACCATTTTCCCAATCAACAAATTTTTCAATCCAATTCACTATCAACAGACCTGAAGCAACTTTCTCACCTGTTGTCCCAACATTTTTAGACTTTGAATTAACTATAACACCTATCTTTTTGTCTTCTCTTATAACTTCATCAAGCTATTTCTTTCCACACATGATTACCTTTTCTTTACCTTTTTCATCTTCCACCAAAGACTAAAAAAAACCTTGCATCCATCCTTTTTTGTAGTGTATGTGTTTTTCTCTTCCATCATACAATGCACACCTATCATACTATCAGGGCCTTCCTAGGATTAAATTACAATAATCCATAGGAAATATATCCAAACTACCTTATCTTTATAGCCTCCAATATGAAACTCAACAAATTCTTATTTATTGACCAACAAAGATTTCCCATCACTCAACCAAGACACCTTATATGGCAACTCATGGGGAACTTTTTGCAAATTCAATTTATTAACCATCTCACTTGACACCATACTCTCTATAGATCTAGAATCAATGACAATTTTTCATACCTTATTATTTCACTTACATGTCTTGAAAATAATCTTCCTTTGTAATGGCTCCATCTCCTTTGATGCCTTCAATATGGTCTTCCTCATCATCAACATTTTCACTTGTGTCGAAAGCAACACGTATACTTGCAAAAAATGTACTCTCACACTCCTATTGAACTAATTAATCCCTCCTTTTAGTCCTCTTTTCACCACTTGATGAACTACCAATTTTTTTAAGACATTTCCAAAAAGGATGGCTATATTCATTAAAATTATAACATCTCCCTACAAAAGTATTAGAATTTCTACCACCACTAAACTTGCCTCTACCCCTAAATCCTCCTCTAACGTCAACACCTTGCTCCTTACCTCTATTTTCTTCTTCTTGTTCCTCAAATGGTTGTTTTGATTTAGGGATTGATCATCTCCCTCTTGTACTAGTATCTCTTCCTCTAATAGATTTCCCTTTCCTTCTTTTGATCTTTTCCTCCACCCTGATTGCTAATTGAAAACACTCTTCAATAGTCTTTGTGTTAGCAACAACCAATAAATCTTTAATATTGAATCTAATACCACCTAGATATCTAGCCAAGTTTTCAAATTCATCTTCATCCCTTCTTGACCTTATACTTAGTTTACAGAATTCATCTATATAGGCCTTAACATCTATATCCTTTTGCTTCAAACCTTGCAATTTTTTATACAATTGAACTTCATAATCTTTTCGAAGAAAATTCTTTCAGTTTTGTACCATCTTGTCCCAAGAAGTTATCCTTGACTTTCCTTGTTTTCTCCTTTCTGCTTGCTCATATTCCCACCATAGAAGAGCATGACCTTTAGTTTAGTCTTTTGAACCTTCACCATCTTCTCATCTAAAATGTCTTCACTTTCAAAGTAATTTTCCATGGTTGCAATCTAATCAAGCAACTCTTCTTCATTTAAGTTTCCACCACACATAGGGAGATTAACATTTACCTTATGAGAATCACCTTTAACTTCCTTAAGCATCTTTGACATCCTCTAATCTTTATAGTCTAATTCCTCATCCACATATTCATATTCTTCATCTTCCTCGTACGATTCACTATCTTCATTCTCATCTCTTATTTTATTTGTCTCCAAGGAAACAAGCCTTTCCAACACTGTATTGTGTGACTCTAGAAGCTTAGCATGCTTCTCCTTTAGTTCTTGCAACTCTCTACTAGCACCAACACCCTTCAGAGGCATCTTCACAAACTTGTCCTTTCACCTTCCAATCACTTTTATTCAAACCTACAAAATTCAACCACAAGAGACCTTGTCCCTAAGCTTTGATACCACATGCTGCAAGCAAGGTGGTGATGAATCTCATTCATACTCAAATTGACCAGACCTTAACAAGGAATCAACCTTTGCAACTCAATTCACTCAGATTATCTCAAACACTCACACTATGGCTTATAGCCCTCAAAATCAACTCTTCACAATATCTTTTAGAGAAGGTCATTCAAAGGATAATACAATACCTTAAAAGAAACACAACAAGATCCAACACAACTTCCCAATAGATCCTATAAGGTTTCTTTGACACAAACTAAAAAATCAATAAACTGCCCCTATTTTAGGCTACTCAATTAGCCCTATTTTCCAAACGAAGTATTTCCCAAACACCCAATAACCACTCAAACTCAATTGTACCTCACAACAACAAAACCATAGTCATCTAGTTATTCCATGCAATCTATGAATATCGAAATATAGTAAAGTGTGTATTGTATAAGCTAGGACATCTAGTATATGCTAGGTTGTATTTGCATAAACTTCAAGTTTAGAGGTTGTTGGAATTTAGTGTTGTATTTGTTATCAATTTTATTTGATACACCAAAAATAAAAATAAAAAATTCTTAATATAGTATTTTGAACAAATCTTAAAATTAATTGTAAGTGTTGGTGTAAAGTGTAGATTAATATTGAACAAAAATAATTAATATTCTTTTGAACGATATGAAGCTTATAATAAGACTAAGAAAATCCAATAATTTTTGAGATAAATGATATTTTTGTTAATTTTTATTAAATAACATGCATAAGTTATCTTTTATTAAGATTGCAAAACTAAGATAAATAAAAATAAATAACACTTTTAATTAGTTAAGCTAAAATGACTTAAATCATTAACGCTCAAGCAAACTAAAATAGAATAATTCTAAAGTAAATTAATGAAATTTCATCATTACACAATTGGAAGTATGACATGGAAGAAATGATCTCCTACTTGAAATTCTTATGATGAATTGAAATTTGAAACCATACCTCATAGTTCATAAGATAGTTACATGTCAAATGGATGTGAAACTATAGCAATAAAGTATAGACTTGTTCCAAATATTATAATAAGTTAAAAAAAATTACTATAAAGTGATAAATTTATATTTTACATCACTCATTTTAGAAGATATCAATAACACAAAAACCTTTCCTTTAAATACAAAGTATATGTCGATGGATTCCTTGAAAACTATTCACATGAGATCATGGATTAATACAATACATATTTTTTGTTTACAACATTCAAATCCAACAAGTTTAAAACATTAATTTTTAAATCATTTATACCAATTGATAACAAATAAAAAGAGAAAACAACAATGACACTTGTACTCAATTCTTAGAGTGAATTGCAATTTGAGAATATACCCTGCATGGTTCATACAAGATGGTTACATGTCAAATGGATGTGGGAAACTATAGCAATGAAAGTATAGACTTAATTTCCAAATATTATAATAAGTTCAAAAAGAATTACTAGAAAGTGATAAATTGTATTTTACATCACTCATTTTAGAGATATCAACAACACAAAAACCTTTCCTTTAAATACAAAGTATATGTCGATGGATTCCTTGAAAACTATTCACATGAAATCATGGATTAATACAATACATATTTTTTGTTTACAACATTCAAATCCAACAAGTTTAAAACATTAATTTTTAAATCATTTATACCAATTGATAACAAATAAAAAGAGAAAACAACAATGACACTTTTACTCAATTTTAATTTGGCTTCCTCAAGTTACTTTCAAATAAAAAATTGATAGTCAATCAAATATTGATCTTATCCAAAGAGAATTAGAGTTTGTATTCTATTCCATTCAATAGGGAATATTGATCCATCTTGTATTAGATGATTAGTCATGCTTCAAATAATGAAAATATACTTTGGACATAACCAAGAGCATGGAATTTTTTTTAGTTAATCAAATTAAAAAAAAGGCATACCTAAGAATGAGAAATTTTATTTAATAGTTAGTTTTCCTTTTTCTCTTTCTTTCCTTCACTGCTTTAAAGTAATTACTCACACAATGATGTGTATCAATTCCTTTAAAGTAGGGGGCATACATTACCATAATTCATTTTCATTTTTGGTTCTTAGC
>VDFB02122928.1:0-99702 GCA_007258455.2 Sequoia sempervirens
GGAAGAATCCATGGTCTACAGCCTTGGAAATTCAAAGAAACTCGATTGGACAAAAATTAGAGGAAACATGACTGGAAGATAGTTCGACCTTTGACTCACTGCTCAACCGCAAAGAAGTTGGCTTATGAATGGAGGATGGAGAAAGACGATTAGGGGAGTTACTCAATGAGATGTGACGAAAGGTAATAGGCTAAAAAGGAAGGGAAAATTGAGCTCTATTTTCTTTATGTTTTATGATAGAGGTCTTCAAGAGATGAGTGAGTAGAACTTAAAGGTCTTAGATTGTAAACTCAATGTCTCTCAACTAGAGGATGCTAGCAAGTGATTTGGACAACATCATACCACATTGTTGTCTTAGAGGCGCATTGGTGTCTTGTACAGACAAAGAGATGGGTTCATAGACTGAAACCCATAGGGTGTGCTAACAACCTGAGAGTTTTAGTATGACAGTTTAATAGTAAATGAAGAAATGCATGAAATGAAAGGAAACAATAAGAATAATACTATAACTTAAAAGTATAAACTATATAATGACAAGATGACAAGGGAAAGGAAGGATAAACCAAACTCACTAAAGGTTTAGCCTCCCACAAGCTCCTCACGAATAGATTGCACCTACACACAAGGAAACGAAAAAGTGTTGTGGATGTTTTTTGGAGATTTCCTAATTCAAGCCCCCATTTTGGTGTTTCTACCTCCACAAAAATCCAATAGACCACAAGATATAGAAAATGATGAAGAAAAATAAAAAAGACACAAAATGTAGAGTGTAAAGAAAATATAAATGCTACTCTACAAACAAGACAATGCAATAAAATATATGGATATTACCCTCCTTTCCACATGCTTGGAGAAGCTAAGAGGGGAAGGAAAAGAGAAAGAAAACCACCAATAGAGTAGATCTTTGACAACCTACAATATAAAATGGTGTGGAAGTAGCAAAATGGTGTAGAATGTGAAGCGAGAGTGAATCAAGTTGAGAGAATGCAAGAATGAAGTGATGGAAGATCAATAGAATGAATGAATTGAAAGAAATATGTTCAAAAGGTATTTTTGGAGCCAAATAGATGTTTTTGGGTTGTCAAGATTCAAATAGGGATGTTACATTTGTGGGGTGGCAGAAAAAGTAACATCTCCAATGTCTCTTGATGTAGGAATCTTGTTAGGATGACAACATGACAAACAAACCTCTGTGTGGCCTATGAGCATCCTCGAAAAAACTTCCATCATAGATGGGAAATGATAAGGACACATGTAAAAGGAAAGGAAAAGGTGGTGGATTTTTGCATTGTCAAGTTTATAAGGCTAAAGTGGGGTAATATAATAGGAAATTGCACTATGCAAAATTTTATGCTATTACATTTTACCCCCACTTTAACTAGCATATGTGTCTAAGCATGTGCAAGCTAGAGTAGAAAGAGATTGAAAATAATCTATCAAAAATGTAGAGGAAGAAGTCCTTCACCCCGACATACCCTGATGTGAAAGAGGATGAGCTCCACCAAGATGTGAAGAGGACATAGGTCTTCAATTCTGTAAAGGTAGTTGCAATCTCACCACAAACATGTCAGTTGCAGAAAAACATGTTAGGTGAAAAAGTGAATCATAATAGAGACAGTTATAAGACACAGTAAGACACAATAAGATATAATCTGATAAGATATAAGATAAGTCTATGGATACTACAAACTGTGTTGTAGGACAATCATAGAAAAGAAAATTCTACTCAAGTTGCCCCCAAGCTAGACGCCAAGATATAATATATCAAACACCAAGACACAATATATCAAATATCATATTTAAGACACCAAGATATAAGACAACAAGCATCAAGGAATCCTTTTGAAAGGACACTCCTTTTGAGAGACACATGATTTTCCACAAGTTATTATTTTTGGATGTTGTGGTTGTGTTTCTGATATGTGGTTGTCATTGATGTCAACACTATTAGCATTAGTTCATTTGAAGCTATATATGTCAAGGATATTAAGAAAATTGTAATAAAATAAGTTGCATGTTATCAGTGGTGAAGTGATGTTCTTTTTGCTTGTGAGTTTAGTACATTGATGTTTAGAGGTTGTGGACTAAATGGTTTCTTGTTGAGTATGTCTAGATTATCCACATTGAGTTTCAAAGATTCGCATGAAAAGTTGATCGAGTTATGAAAATTTTCATTCTGACAATTTTTCTATTGCTTTTGTTACTGTTCCTAATTGAAGATTATGTGATTTTTGTTAGTTCAGTTGTTGTGGATGCTTCTCTAGTGTTTCATGATGTTGGTGGATGTTTCTAGTTCATGCTCTATCTTTGTTGCATGTTTGCATTGATCGTTGTGCTCGTGATCTGAGATTTTCACTTGCGTTTTCATGTTTTTCATGTTCTTAGTTGACATGGTGTTGAAGCATGTTGTGGATCTCTGAGGAGAAATTAATTAAAGTGTTTTCATGTTGAAGATGTTTTGCATCCTCACTAAGTTGTGGCTGACCTTGGTTGATTCGCATTGAAAATTATCTATTGTTTTGGGCTGACTGTTTGTATTTATTTCATTATTTTTGTATGGACGACTTGTAGTGATGCAATTTATTGTTGTGGATATGTAAGAGAAAATTTTTTATTCAAATTGAAGAATTCCAGTGGATTCCAAATGTGAGTATGTATGAATAATGTTCTAATCATTCAAAGGCAGAGTAAAGAGTGAAGAAGAGTGAAGAAGTGTTCATGTGCTTAACCGAAATTGTAATCAGGCATTAGCAGATGCTATTTTCTCAGTTCAAAATCCAAATGGTTTTAATCTGAATCTTTCTGTAAGATAGTGTGTCTTCCTTTGTAATTGAGTAGTGAGCTCTAGGCAGTGTTCTTGAATGCATGTGCATACCCCATTTATTCTTCTTATACTTTTAATAGGGTATAATCTTGTGGACTGACCTCCACCATGGTTTTTCCCCTAATAGGGTTTCCACATAAAAAATATTGGTGTTATGTGTGTCTATGATGTGTTGTTGACTCATGCTTTCATTGATATCAATCAAAAATGAGATTAAGGATTAACAAGTTTAATAAGTTTGAAATCTTGTGACAACTGATTCACCCCCCCTCTCAGTTGTCTTCCCTTGTGTTGCCAACAATTAGCATCAAAGCTTGTGGTTCCTTGGAAGAAGTCTAACAACTTGAGGTGATCTAGGATGGTGACATACAAGAAGGATTGTCTGAGATTTGATAGAACAAATTATTCTTTTTGGAAGACTTAAATGGAATGCCATCTAAGATGCATTGGTGAACCCTACTAGAGCATTACAAGTAATAGGTATGTTATACCTCTGAATAGTACTTATGCTGAGTACGATATCAGGGCTAAGGAAGCACTATTGAGTGCCTTGACTAATACTGAGATGACTAATGTTATGGATCTGAAGACTACCTATGAAATCTGGAAAATGTTGGAAACCTTGTATGAAGGTGATGCTAATGTGAAGATTGCTAAGTTGCAGATTCTAAAAGGGAAATATGAAATTTTGAGAATGGATGATGATGAAAATGTTACTACTTTCATGCAAAGAGTGAATGAACTTGTATGTGGTATCAGATGTGCTGGTGGAAAGTTGGATGAATTAGAAATTGTTGCTAAAGTGCTTAGATCCTTGCCTACTGCTTATAAAGTCAAAGCTGCAACTATTGAAGAGCTCTAGAGTGTAACAAATGTAACCAGAGATATGTTGGTCGGTAATCTAACTGCTTTTGAGTTGAGAAAATTTGGTGATGCCCTTCCTAAGGTTGAATCTGGATTCAAGGCTACTACATCTAGAAGAGATCGATAGAGATATGATGTAGGTGAGATTTCATCTAGAAAGACATTCAAGTATGAGGATGAAATCAGATAGATTGAAGAAGAAGAAAGAGAGTTGGAAGAGTTGGAAGCACTTACTGTCAAGAGAGTACTAAGAGGAAAAGGTAAGTGGTCGCGCCCACAAAAGGATATGAAAATCACAGTAAAACCTTTCCTGGGAATTGGACATTCCGACAGGTGACTAATACCTCTCTGTGGATGTTCATTTACTTGTCAAACCAGGGGACGTATACTTTAAATGGCGCAGAAAAATATATGCACTAGGAATTAGTTTCGGTCAAATCTTAGCAGAAATACATTATGGAAAGGAATTCTATCTACGCCACGGGAAGGTAATGCAAAACTCTTTAACTTGACTACAATAGAAACCATAACAACTATGACTGAAACACAAACTATGAACTGGCCTTATGCTGCAGGAACAGTCACAGGGATGGACTCTCTATGCTGCAGGAGCACTATAAGACTGAGTTTGTATGAAAACTTCAAAAATGAAAGCTAACTGAAAATCAACAGAAAAGAACAACTAACTAACTAGCTATAGATACTTACTAAGTGGGCCCCCTTAGCAAGCATCTATTGATTACGTAGATGCTAAACTCAGAACTTCATTGAACTTTATTCATGAAAACAGAATGATATACATTGTTTTGTTGATATGGAGACTAACAACAAACTCTGTCTCTTGTCAAACAGACTCTGTCTTTCATTATCATATTAATTCTTACATGATATCTGCTACTCTGTTTCTATCTTACTCTAACTATCATCTTTTCTTCTCTCTCCTTCTCTCTCGCGCAGGAGGAGAACTTTATTTAAAAATAGGAGAGCAACTAACTAACTAACACTATCAAAGAAAGACGTGGAAGTAAAGTATATCCCCGAATCAAGGAACAAACTTCATAATGAATTTATGCGTTCAACCCGATCCAGAGAGAATCTAGCACTCCACTCTTTCCAGATTGACTGTCATTAAAATTATTTCCCATGGTTTTGGTCAAAGAGTCTTCGCCGGAGCTCCCTCGAAGTCGTGCAGGAAATGGACTTTGCTGCAAGGCCGAGATCGGCTGTGCTTGACTCGATCATTCTTCAACAACCTGCAAAACAAAAGGTAACAGATGTGAAAGAAAAGGCGTATGGCACATACACGATATCTATTCATTAATCACACATTTAAATCTACTTCATCATTCAAAAACTGTATACGATATACCAGTCATTTTAGGGAGTCAACGGGGCAATAAATGCAATCAAGTCAACACAATGAGCTACAGGAATATAAAAGTATCTTGCTACAGGATATCCCAATAAAAGGTTTCAACAAAGTTTAAACAACCATGTAAATAACAAAAGTAAAGGCATTTAAAAGTTTATCATATCATCCAATTTATGAACACATTTTAAGCTCATCACCACCCCCTTCTTAGCCCAATGTTGGTCCTCCAGCATTAACTTTCTTGGTGGTTTCTCTGAAGTCAGTGGTGGCTGCATGACTCTGGAATGGATTTCCAAACTTGTAATAAAATCCTCTGAGATCCCGACACCTTTCATACCTTCGGTCTTCTAATTCATTGTTAAGATTTGTAGCCTGGTGAGGATAGAGGGGCCACATTAGCACAGGGGGTCTGAATGTCAGTGGCAGCCACAGTTCAAATCTTGTTTGAAGTCCCAATTGAATATATCTGCTGGTTCGTTTGAGAGCTGCTGTGAAATTTAGGGGACCATGTGGTTCTGACTTTCTTAACCCAATAGTTAATCTCTCCCATCTTTTCTCACTTCTGGTGTATGCCAGTCTCCAAAATGAATGTTGTTGTGCCTGGAATTCATCATATACTTGTTTTCTGATATCAAATATTTTCTCTCTGGCTGAAACATTATTAATACCATATGTCAGAGCAAACCAATCTTTCAACATTGCATGGGGGTTTGAACTTTGAGAGTGTAATGGAATAGGCTCTGTTTTCTCAGCTTCCTCATATGTTTCCCACTGCCTGCCATAATTCGCTTCATTTGCTGCCCATGACATAAATGCTCTCAAATGAATATCACCAATATATAGAAGAGGATTTCATTATGTTTCAAGTGGTATTAAAAAGCCATGCAAATAGAATTCACATAGAGAATTCCTTAACCAGTTAGGGGCTGCCTGGTATGCTTCATAAAATTCTTTGGCAGTATGAATTATAGGATCTTGGTTTCTGGAAATTCTCATCAATTGAAACCATAAAAACTATTCTTTAAGGAACAGAGCATAAACTATGGGTGGTGGTCTACATTCCATAATCTGACCAGTCACTTTTAAGATTTCGTCCATTTTTGCTTTCAACTCAGCAATTTCTTGCTTCTGACTTTCAATTTTCTTTTTCAATTTCCTCTTTTCTTCTTCCC
Source organism: Sequoia sempervirens (assembly GCA_007258455.2). Taxonomy (NCBI): domain Eukaryota; kingdom Viridiplantae; phylum Streptophyta; class Pinopsida; order Cupressales; family Cupressaceae; genus Sequoia; species Sequoia sempervirens. Next base: position 6,233 of record VDFB02122928.1, read on the forward strand.
ATAGACTTTGTTGCATGTCAGTCTGGGCTATGTGTCGGAAAGTCAGAGTTTGCAATGTAACTATTTCCCAATTAGCTTTAACATATTTCAGAAACTCAATTAAAAATGTCCTCTTATACACAACAATGGCTTTACAGGCTGCAGGGTGAAATACAGTTTCACTTGGCACATTCAATTGTTCAGTCTGTTCTTACTCTTGCTGCAAGATAAATTCTTCTTGTTGCTGCAGTGGAGAAGTCTGTGCTTCCTCCGAAAATTGCATAGCAGCAGTAGCCAAATCATCAAGATTTGGTAACCCTTGCTCATTATGCCCTGTTTCTTTTGCTTCAATTTGTTCCTCTTTAGGAACAAATGAACTCTGAGCAACATCCTCAGACATGTTCTGTGAAACATTAAATTCAGACTCAACAGACCCTTTTGAAATCATAATAACCTCCGGTTGAGGTGAAGCAGGGGAGGTCTTAAATTGTTTCCTTGTGGAAACCCTTCTTGGCACTGATGCGGCTACAGGAGGTGTTCCGGTAGCTTTTCTCTTTCTTGTTTGTTCAGAGGGCTCTGCCCTACCAGAGGATGATGGTGAACTAGTAATAGCAACAGATGTTGCTGTAGGAGAAACGACTGCAGGGGAAGGTGCTGCAGGAGAGGAGCATTGCCTTTTCTGAGAACAAGGGTCAGATTCTGGGGACCCTTCTGTCTTTGTTTTTCCTTTCTCTCTTATAGTGGCAGACCTAGTTTATACCCTAGCAGAGGATTCAGGTGTAAAAGCTGCAGGACCAAGTGCTACAGGAGTAGATGACCCTTGCCCTGTTCTACTGGTAGATGCAATTTCTTTCTTCTTTCTCTGAGGCCGTGGGGTAAGTACCCTAGGGGGTTGTGGAATTTGCAAACTTTTTTGGGCAACAAATTTTTGCCAGGAGAGAGGTGAGACATCCCTCAAAGAGCGCTCAATCAATAATTTAATAAGGCCATGATGAGCGACATAATTGTCTTTCCCCTATTGAGTTCCGTGGGCACTTTGCTCTAAAAATTTTAACAAGAAATTCAGAACATTTACAACTAACCCATGCCTCATATGGCTTAATAATTTAAAATGATGAGAATGTAGGTAGGAGAAATGGCCTTCACAGGTTAAATACCTGATTATATAAGTGGCATACTCTGAATAAGGAGGAGGCAATGATACGTGCTTGCACCCCTGCTTGGAGACTTCCAGAGGTCCATCAACAGGCATTGAAAACTCAGCCTTTGCAGCTGCAGCGTCTGAAGAAAAGTTTTCTCCAATGGCCGGAAGCCCGGTTACTTCAGCAATTTTGTCTTCAGTTGCAACAACTGTTAGACCCCATACGGTGGCTTCCCCTTCAGAAAGGGTTCTAAAAAATTCTCCAGTAGCCTCCTCATCAAAATCATTTAAGCTCAAGAAATAATTTAGCCATCCACAGAGGCTGAATGCGTGGACTGTTTGCAGATTTTGCAATAACAATTCATGAGCTACAGGCTCATGTCACACCAACTGACCACCCATATTTACAGTTTTTCTTAGTTGAACTCAATTCCTTGCTGAAGATTCAAATTCTCTGTTTCCCTTTCTGCTCTGGTTTTTCTTTTGTCGTGCCATCACATTTCTTTCTTTTTTCCAAAAATGAATTTTTTGAACAAGCAGTCTTAATTGTAGTTTACAAGAAAAAAATGCAATAAAGGACATGTGATCATATTTGGAAAGTACCAGAAAAGTATTAAAGAAAGATTATTTGTGCAGTTATGGCAGCGGTGAAAAGACAGGTTTTAAAAGATGGATTACCCCGCCCCCTACTTAAAGTATGACATGTGTCTGCACATGTACTAAAGAACAGGTAGAGATTCAAGAAATAATGACTGGTACATGCATAGCAGTAAATGAATAGAATGAAATAAATCAAATATGCGATAAGAAAAGATATGGCGTACCTTTATAATTGCATGTACGTGTGAAGAAAGATGACAACGTCGCATGAATTGACAAGTGGGAAAGATATCTTAATTAAGGTTAATGCGGACGGATGAAGTGGATGGGTGACGTGGGTGGATGAGTTGAACGGATGGAATGGATGGATGGGATGGATGGATGGAAGATAAAGAAGTGAGATAGGGGCGATAAATGAAAATGGAGAAAAAGGGGTTTCCTTTTTAAAAAGAAAACCTTTATTATGGGCATGCTTTTTTGAAAATTACGGTAACGCTGTAGGAGAAAGGCTAAAGCCTTCGGCTGCAAGAAGAGTAGCGGGAGGAACCTGAACAAATTGCTACATGAATTCTTCCTTTGAGACTGGTTTATGGTACAACCGGAGTCGGTGGCCATTAACTAGCAATTTGAAACAGACTAGATCAATTGTCACCAGCTGTACAGCTCCATTTTCGAACACATTTTCAACTTCATAGGGGCCAAGCCAGTGTGTTGTGAGCTTACCCTAGTTTTCTTGATATTTGGAATCATATAACAGAGCCCAATCTCCAGCAGAAAATTTCTTGGTTTTGATGTGCTAATCATGCCATTTCTTCCTTTGCTATTGGATTGCTTCTGTATGTTGCAGAGCAGATTTCTCATTTCGTCCAAAACATTTAGCTATAGGAGACGGTCCTTCTGTGCTTCAGATATGTCCATATTGAGTTCAAGAGCTGTCCTCAAAGTTTTGTGCTCAAATTTTATGGGTAACATAGCTGTTTTCCCATAAAGCAGCTCAAAAGGTGTAAACCCAGTTGTTGTCTTCCATGTAGTTCTGTAGGCCCAAACTGCTTCAAGAAGCCTATTGCTCCAGTCTTTTCTATGAATTTGCACTGTCTTTGTGAGGATCACCTCGATTTCTCTGTTTGTTACCTCCGCCTGACCATTGGCTTGAGGATGATAGGGGCTGGACTTCCTATGTTTGATTTTATAGTCATTCATTAGTGCAGTGATTAGATTTGATGTAAATTGAGCTCCCTGATCAGTTACAAGCTCTCTTGGGACTCCAAATCTAGTGAAAATTTGTTCGTACAGAAACTCAGCAACTTTGTTATCCTGAGCATGAGTCATAGCTTTTACCTCGACCCATTTGGTGACATAGTCTGTGCAAACTAGAATGTATGACTTTCCATTTGATGGTGGATCAATTGGTCCCACAAAATCCATCCCCCATTTATCAAAATGGGTGACTATTACCTGCAGATATAGTGGCATTTCATCTGATTTAGTTGGTCTTCCCATACACTGGCATCTGTCACATTTCCTTGTATAGGCCACATCATCCTTATGTAATGTTGGCCAGTAGTACCCTATTGTAAGAACCTTCATTGATGTTCTTTTTGCTGCAAAATGTCCCCCACATGGTTCATCATGGCAAGCATGAAAGATATCATAAGTCTCATCTTCTCTTACACATCTTCGCATTACTTAATCAGGCCCAGTATAAAACAGACAATTTGCAATCCATGAAAAATTAAAACTTTTCTCAATTAACAACTTTTCTTTTGAGGAAAAATGAGCTGGTATTGTGTTTGCTGCTAGATAATTGGCAATATCTGCATACCATGGTGTATATGCAACAATGGAAAATAAGTGTTCATCTGAGAATCTGTCATCAATGATCTCATGTTCAATAGGTGCAGTTGATTGAAGTCTTGATAAAAAGTCAGCTACAACATTAGTTCTTCCTGGTTTGTCAATGATTGTAATGTCAAATTCTTGTAACAACAGGAGCCATCGTGCCAACCTACCAGAGATGGCAGGTTTGTTCATCAGATACTTGATTGCTGCATGGTCAGTATGAACGAATATCTAATAACCTGTGACATAATGCCTAAATTTATTCAAAGCATACACTACTGCAAGCAATTCCTTTTCGGTAACAGTATAGTTGAGCTCAGGACCTTGAAGGTTCTTGCTAATAAAGTAAATAGCGTGCTCAATTGAATTTTCTTTTTGACTTAGAACTGCTCCTATTTCAAAATCAGAGGCATCAGCATGTATGTGAAAAGGCAAATTCCATTTTGGACCTTGAAGAACAGGGGCTTTAGTAAGTAAGTCCTTTAGTTGCAGGAAAGATTTTTCACAGGCTTCTGTCCACTCGAATTGGGAATCCTTTGTTAATAGGGCATAAAGTGGGCTGGAAATTTTATTGAAGTCTTTTATAAACCTTCTATAATACCCTGCATGGCCAAGGAAACTTCTGACATCTTTCTGTTTTGCAGGAGTTTGTAAGTTCTGAATTACTTCAATTTTAGCAGGGTCGACCTGAATTCCATTCTTTGAAACATGATGACCTAGAACAATACCTTCTTCCATCATTAGAAAACACTTTTCACTGTTTAGAGACAAATTTTTCTCTCTATACCTTTTTAATACTTTTTCTAAATTCACCAGTGCTTCTTCAAATGTGACTCCATAGGTAGTGAAATCATCCATATAAATCTCTATATAGTCATGAGATATATCAGCAAAGATACTAATTACTGCTCTCTGAAATGTTGCTGGTGCATTGCATAGACCAAAAGAAAAGAACGAATAAGCAAATGTTCCCCATGGACAGGTAAAAGTGGTCTTATCTTGATCTTCAGGGGCAATTTTTATCTGATTGTACCCACTATAACCATCCAAAAAGGAAAAGTATCTTTTGCCAGACAGTGAGTCTAGTACTTGGTCTACAAAAGGTAGTGGAAAGTGATCTTTTTTAGTGGCACTGTTCAATTCTCTGTAATCTACACATACTCTCCATTTTCCACCTTTCTTGGGGATAATGACTAGTGGAGAAACCCATTGACTGTCAGAGATTGGATAAATAAAACTAGCATCAAGCAACTTTTGAAGCTCACTTTTAACTATTTCTCCAAGTGCTGGGTTGAATCTTCTTTGAGGTTGTCTAATTGGTGAATAATCTTCTTTGATATATATCCTATGAGTACAAACTCGAGGATCTATCCCTTGCATGTCCCCATTTTCCCATGCAAAAGCTTTATGCTGTTCTTGTAGCATTTTTAATAAGACAACTTCTTGAGATTGTGACAGCTTGCTATTGACATTCAAACAATGATCTGGAGACAATTCTATCTGCTTAATAAGATTACTTATAGAATCTATAGGTGATGTTTGTACCTCTTGTGGAAGCAAATTATGAAAAATCGCTGGAAGTTTAGGCAGTGAACTTTCAAAATTTGGTTGCTGCAGGAAACATTGTAAATGAGTACCATGTGGATCAGATGAACTACCTGTATCAGAGTTGTACTGTAGAATTTGAAAAAGCAAAGCATCCTCACTCTGAAGTTGTGAGAATGGATCATTTTGAATCATCATTAATTGAGCCAAAGAATTGGCTTCTTCAACTTCTTCCCCCACATCTGGCCAAACAGGCTGGGACAAATCTGGTTGAGGTCTACCAGGCGGATACAAAACCAATTTCTTTGTGGACTGTCCGTCATAAATGGTCATATCTCTAGAATGACATCCTATAAAAGCATCAGCAGTTGCTAACCATGGTCTACCAAGAATAGCTGGATACCCTCCTAAAGTTGCCTTAACTGATAATATTGTGAAATCAGTAGGGTACTCCCAAGATTCAAGAGTGACAATTATATCTTCCACTATCCCATCAGGTTTAACTGTGGAGCTGTCTGCAAGCTGCAAAACTGTAGGTGTAGACCTAATGTTTAAAATATTCAGGGAGTCCATAGTATGCTTTGTCATGACATTAATGGCAGCACCTAAATCAATCAAAACATTTTTTACAACTTGGCCATTTATATGTATCTGCACTACAGGACTTCCAGGGTCAATATACTTTGGAATAACTACATTTCCCAACATTATATCAGCCAATTTCTCTAAGACATGAATTGTTTGAGGATCCTTTTTCTTTCATCCAGGCTTCTTCAAACAGGCCTCTTTAATAGCTTTTCCAAAAATGGGAATATCTTTAATAGCCTAAAATAAAGGGATTTGAATCTGCACATTCTTGAGCTGTTCCAGAATGTCAAAAGTGGGTTCTTCCATGGATTTAGATGCAGTACTTTGCAACCTTTGAGGAAAAGGTGGGTTGTCTTGATTTTGCAAAACAAGCTCCTTAGAAACTGTATCAGTTATGGGCATGTGCTCAGCAGGAACAACAGGTGCAGTGGATTCTTCAAGGGGAGAATCTGGTATTTCAGTAATCAGAGGTGGTTTTGGAGTAGGTAAAGTGGTTCCAGACCTCAAATGGATGTCATTGATGTTTAAGGCATAAGCTTGATATTGGTTGGCCTCAGCAAGATATGCAGGCTGCTGTGGCTGCTGCTGTTGCTTATTATTGGGATTTGGCAGCGGCTGGGCAGGTAGAGACGTTTGTTTTGGAGGTCCAGGATTTGTGGCAGTTGCTACAGGAGGCGGCATAAGGGCCTGTGGTTGTGGCTGTGGAAGCTGCAGGAATCCAGATGACTGGTTTTGCCATTGCTGAGGACCTCGCCATTGAGGATTTTGCTGCCAATTTCTTGAAGGTGGGGTCCATTGCCTTTGTGGCTACTGCCAACCTCCTTGAGGGGATTGCCATTGCGAGTTCTGATAATTAGGCCAATTTGGTTGAGGTGGATTCCAGGGTGGTGGTGGTCCATATGCATGTTGTCATTGGTTATTATAGCCAGAATAAGGATTACCAAAAGTTAAAGGATCTTGAGGCATACCTTGTCTTTGGGCCCATGGTCTCCTTTGTGCAATAAAGAACACTTGATCATCATCACCATCTACTGGCTTGAAATCAGTAGGTAGTTGCCTGGCTTCCAAATTAGCCACCATCTTGCATTTACAGTCACGCTTCTTCTGTCTACAGTATGGACAGAACTCGGCCAAAACTGCCTCAGCCTCCTCATGTTTCCTTCGAGCTTGCATAGTGTCCAGTTACATAGCCATATTATTAATGATGTCTTGCTTGAAATCAGATAGCAAATTTGTTATCTCCATCCGGGAAACTCCACCAGAAGAAGACTTCCCCATTGTAGCATGATGACCTCGACCTTTCTTAACTATTGCTCGAGAGTAGTTAAGACATATTTTCTTTATATCATCCCAAGGCAGCTGGGTTATATCACCTCCTCCCATCAGGTCCAGGCCTATACAGGCATCATTGATTCCCCTTAGAAAGAGTAGTTTCGAGAGTCCTCGTTGAGAGTATGGTTTGAGTTCCTCTTTAGTGAAAACAAAAACCTGGAAATATAATCTTCCAGACTTTCATCGTCCTTCTGCTGAATTCGGAATATGTCATCACCTTTGTGGCGCTCTTACAATATTCCTTATACTTTTCAAGGAATTTCGTCTGCATGGCCGCCCAACTATCGACGACACCTCTTCCCAGACTCATAAACCATCTGAGAGCTCCTTCCTTCAAGGTGGAAGGAAATAACTTCAGTTTATGAGCATCTGTGTTGTAGTCATAACTGTGACAGAGGACATCAAATTCAAACAGAAAGGTTTCTGGGTCCTCTGTGACCAGGCCATAAAACTTTGGAAGTAAGGAAGAGGGAATGTTTTTAAGATTGTCAGTATCTCTCTGAGGAACAATGGGAAACTCAAATGCAGGAGGGGGATTATTAGGTGGATTATTTGCCATGTTTGGTTGTTGGAATAACAGAGTGAATGGATTTTCCTCAGGTTCGTTATCGGCTGGGTCAAATGGTAGTTCAATAAACAAATTTTTAGGGAGGAACCTTCCTAGTGCATCTCTTCTTCTTCTATGCATGCAATACGGTGAGTAGTGGCTTGAAGGATCTAGAAAATTTTACTAACAAACTAAACTAATGCTAAAAATGACTTCTGACAAACTCCTAGCTGGACGCCGTCCCCGGCAATGGCGCCAAAAATGGTCGCGCCCACAAAAGGATATGAAAATCACAGTAAAACCTTTCCTGGGAATTGGACATTCCGACAGGTGACTAATACCTCTTTGTGGACGTTCATTTACTTGTCAAACCAGGGGACGTATACTTTAAATGGCGCAGAAAAATATATGCACTAGGAACTAGTTTCGGTCAAATCTTAGCAGAAATACATTCTGGAAAGGAATTCTATCTACGCCACAAGAAGGTAATGCAAAACTCTTTAACTTGACTACAATAGAAACCATAACAACTACGACTGAAACACAAACTATGAACTGGCCTTATGCTGCAGGAACAGTCACCGGGATGGACTCTCTATGCTGCAGGAGCACTATAAGACTGAGTTTGTATGAAAACTTCAAAAATGAAAGCTAACTGAAGATCAACAAAAAATAACAACTAACTAACTAGCTATAGATACTTACTAAGTGGGCCCCCTTAGCAAGCATCTATTTATTACGCAGATGCTAAACTTAGAACTTCATTGAACTTTATTCATGAAAACAGAATGATATACATTGTTTTGTTGATATGGAGACTAACAACAAACTCTGTCTCTTGTCAAACAGACTCTGTCTTTCATTATCATATTAATTCTTACATGATATCTGCTACTCTGTTTCTATCTTACTCTAACTATTATCTTTTCTTCTCTCTCCTTCTCTCTCGTGCAGGAGGAGAACTTTATTTAAAAACAGGAGAGCAACTAACTAACTAACCCTATCAAAGAAAGACGTGGAAGTAAAGTATATCCCCGAATCAAGGAACAAACTTCATAATGAATTTATGCGTTCAACCCAATCCAGAGGTAATCTAGCACTCCACTCTTTCCAGATTGACTGTCATTAAAATTATTTCCCATGGTTTTGGTCAAAGAGTCTTCGCCGGAGCTCCCTCGAAGTCGTGCAGGAAATGGACTTTGCTGCAAGGCCGAGATCGGCTGCGCTTGGCTCGATCATTCTTCAACAACCTGCGAAACAAAAGGTAACAGATGCGAAAGAAAAGGCGTATGGCACATACACGATATCTATTCATTAATCACACATTTAAATCTACTTCATCATTCAAAAACTATATACGATATACCAGTCATTTTAGGGAGTCAACGGGGCAATAAATGCAATCAAGTCAACACAATGAGCTGCAGGAATATAAAAGTATCTTGCTACAGGATATCCCAATAAAAGGTTTCAACAAAGTTTAAACAACCATGAAATAACAAAAGTAAAGGCATTTAAAAGTTTATCATATCATCCAATTTATGAACACATTTTAAGCTCATCAGTAAGTATGAAGTAAAATGGCCTCTTAAATGTTTTCCCTATAACAAGATAGGTCATTCTGCATCAAGGTGTCCAGAAATATCCTCTAAACCAAGACATAACAAGCATAAATTTCAAAAGAAGTGTTACTATGTTGCTGATGAAGGTGTGACATATGATGAATTTGATAAAGGTGAAGATGAATGGGTGTTTATTGCTATCAAGGAAAATGATTTTGTATCTACTAAATCTGCTAGTTTGTACAAATGTGGAGAAAGCCCTAGCTGCTCAAGTTGAAGAGAAAGATGAATGGGTGATTGATAGTGGATGTTCACATCACATGACTAGAGACAAAAGTAAGCTTGTAAGCTTGGAAAATTATGATGGTGGTGTTGTGAGATTTGGTGATAATACATCTAGTGTGATCCATGGAAGAGGTTGCATTGCTCTTGATGGTAAGAATAGCACTGATGATGTCTTGTATGTGGAAGGTCTGAAACATAATATTTTAAGTGTCAGACAAATGGTTGATAAGGGTTACAATCTTTAGTTCAATGATGGAAAGTGCAGAATATTGGGATGTTTTGGAAATGTAATTGCATCAAGTACAAAAACAAGAGGTAACATATTTCATCTGAAAGTTGCTAGTAAAAGTTGTTTGATTGCTCAAGTTGATGAAAGTTGGTTGTGGCATAGGAGAATGTGTCATGTTAACTTTGATAACATTGTCAAGATAAGTTCTACTAAAGTTGTGAGAGATCTACATAAGTTGGTAAAACCTACTTATGCCATATGCAAGGAATGTTAATTGGGGAAGCAAACTAGAATTTCATTTCGGAGCAAACATCATTGTTCAAAAGAATTGTTGGAACTTCTGCATACTAATTTGTGTGGTCCCTCTAGAATTAGAAGTTTACAAGGTTATAAGTATTTCATTTTGTTGATTGATGATTATTCAAGAATGATGTGGGTTGCTTTCTTAAGGGAGAAATCTAAAGCTTTGGAGAAGTTCAAGATCTTTAAGGTGGTTGAGATAGAGATAGGTCTAAAGATTAAATGTCTAAGATTGGATAGAGGTGGTGAATTCACTTCAGGTGAGTTTAATTCTTTTTGTGAAGAACATGGAATAAAGAGACAATTATTTGCACCACAGACCCCTCAACAAAATGGAGTTGTGGAAAGGAAGAACATAATAGTTCAAGATGCTGCTAGAACTATGATGTTGGAAGGAAATGTCCCTCATATCTATTGGAGAGAAGTTGTCAGTACTGTTGTGTATATCCTCAACTAGGTAAAAGTCAAAGGTGATACTGGTAAGACCCCTTTTGAGCTATGGACTAGTCATAAGTCTACTATTAGAAACAAATCAAGACTGGTTTGTAAGGGATATTCTCAAATGGAAGGAATTGATTTTGAAGATACTTTTGCTCCTATTGCTAGAATTGAAGTCGTGAGACTATTTCTTGCTTATGCTACTTACAAAGATTACAAGGTTTATCAGATGGATGTCAAGTCTAATTTTCTAAATGGCGAATTGGAAGAAGAGGTATATGTTGAGCAACCTGATGGATTTCAATTAATTGATTAGGGATATATGGTTTTTTGGTTAAATAAAGCATTGTATGGACTTAAGCAAGCCCCTAGAGCATGGTATGCAAGATTGGACAAGTATCTATTGAAGCTTGGATTTAATAAAGGTACTGTTGATAGTAATTTGTATTTCAAGAATGATGATAAAGATTTGATTGTGGAAGTTTTTGTTGATGATATCATTTTTGGAGGAGATGATAGTTTGTGCATGAAGTTTTCTAATGAAATGCATAATGAATTTGAGATGTCAATGATTAGAGAGATGAAATTATTTGTGGGATTGCAAATTTCTTAGTTAGATAAAGGGATTTTTATATCTCAATCCAAGTATGTGAAGGAATTGCTAAAGAAATTTGGTATGGAAGATTCAAAGCATGTAGGTACACCTATGGTGACTAGATGTAAGCTGACAATAGATGATGATTCTTTGAAGGAAAATCAAACTAGACATAGATCAATGATTAGTGGATTGTTGTATTTGACTCAAACTAGACCTAATATCATGAATGTTGTATGTATTCTTGCTATATTTCAAGCCGATCCTAAGGAATCTCATGTGATTGTTGTGAAGAGAATTTTTAGATAATTTAAGGGAACAGTTGACTTCATTCTATGGTATGCTAAAGATGATGATCTTACTTTGAGTTCCTTTACTGATGTTGATTGGGCAGGAGATGTGGATGATAGAAAAATTACTAGTGGTGGAGCATTTTTCTTGGGAAAGAAGCTAATTTCATGGATGAGTAAGAAGCATAATGCAATTTCCTTATCTATTGCAGAGGCTGAATACATTGCTACTACTAGCAATTGTACACAAGTATTGTGGATGAAACATATGTTGAAGGATATCAAAGTTTTGTATGATGAGCCTATTTCTATATTCTATGATAATTCAAGTGCAAAGGAGTAGATTGCAAATATCTTTACAAAGTTGTTTCCTAAGGATAATTTTGAGTATCTAAGAAGGAATTTAGGGGTGATTACTCCTCCTAATTAGAACTAAGGATGCATTGCATTGCATCAGTCTGTGATTCTCATAGTCTTATCCTATTTCAGATTGATGTTGTGGTCGTTGCTACTCAGGGGGAGTAGTTAGATAGTTCAAAAGTTCAGATATGTGGTTTAGAGCTTTTGTGTATCTTTGTCATTGATGTCAAAGGGGAGAAGAGTAATGTGAAAAACTATTGATTATCTAGGGAGAAGAGCCTTGTGATGAGAAGAGTCATGTTGTGGAGAAAATGAGTCAGAACCTAAGGGGAGCAAGTGTCAAGAGTTAGTTGCATTGATGGTGTTTTTCACATCATGTGTTTCCATAAATTCCAAAGGGGGAGATTGTTGGATGTTGTGGTTGTATTGCTGATATGTTGTTGTCATTGATTTTAACACTATTAGCATTAGTGCATTTGAAGTTGTATATGTCGAGGATATTGAGAAAATTGTAATAAAATGAGTTGTAGGTTGTTAGTGGTGAAGTGATGTTTCGTCTGCCTGTGAGTTTAGTACATTGATGTTCAAAGGTTGTGGACTAAAGGGTTTCTTGTTGAGTATTTCTAGATTATCCATGTTGAGTTTCAGAGATCTGCGTGAAGAGTTGATCGAGTTATGAAGATTTTCATTGTGACAGTTTTTCTATCGCTTACGTTAGTGTTCCTGATTGAAGACTATGCGACTTCTATTAGTTTAGTTGTTGTGGATACTTCTCTAGTATTTCATGATGTTGTATGTTTCTAGTTTGTGCTCTATATTTGTTGCATGCCCGCATTGATTGTTGTGCTCATGATCCAAGATTTTCTCTTACATGTTCATGTTTTTCATGTTCTTGGCCAACATGGTGTTGAAGCATGTTGTGGATATTCAAGGATAAATTAATTAAAGTGTTTTCATGTTGAAGATGTTTTTTGTCCTCACTAAGTTGTGGGCAACCTTGGTTAATTCACATTGAAAATTATCTATTGTTTTGGGCTGACTATTTGTATTTATTTCATTATTTCTTTATGGCCGACTTGTAGCAATGAAATTTCTTGCTGCATATATATAAGAGAAATTTTTTTATTCGAATTAAAGAATTCCAATGGATATCAAATGTGTGTATGTGTGAATAATGTTCTAATCATTTGAAGGTAGAGTAGAGAGTGAAGAAGAGTGAAGAAGAGAAAAGAAGTGTTCATGTGCTTAATCAGAACTGTAATTAGGTATTAGCATATGCTATTTTCTCAGCTCAAAATCTAGATCGTTTTAATCCAAATCTTTCTATAAGACAGTGTGTCTTCCTTTGTAATTAAGCAGTGAGCTCTAGGAAGTGTACCTAAATGCATGTGCATTCCCCATTTATTCTTCTTATACTTTTAACAGGGTATAATCTTGTGGACTGACCTCCACCATGGTTTTTCCCCTAATAGGGTTTCCACATAAAAAATCTTGGTGTTATGTGTGTCTATGATGTGTTGTTGATTCATGCTATCATTGATATTGATCAGATCTGAGATTAAGAATTAACAAGTTTAATAAGTTTGTGACAATTGATTCACCCCCCCTCTCAGTTGTCTGCCCTTGTGTTGCCAACAATTCTATCATCAAGGAATCCTTTTGAAAGATATTTTTTCAAGGAATCCATTGGAAATAATACACCTTTTTTGAAAGGAAATGTTTTAGACTCTTTCGCAAAGGGATCTTTTAGAAAGAAATTTTCACCAAGGAATTCTTGTTGGAAGAATACGCCATTTTGGAAAATGAGGTTTTTCAATAGGGCATTCTTTTTTCAAGGAATTCATTGTAAAGAATTTTGCACCAAGGAATCCTTTTAAAAGAATTCTCCTTGTTGAGAATTAGACTTGAGTGTGATAGCCCTCCCTTAGGATGGTGTGTGCTACACAAAGGAGCACATGAAATCCTAAGGAGAAAAGAAAGACAAGAGAAATTGTGGCATGAGATGCATGGTGAGATATATTTGTGGTATATCATCACACATGTGAGGGACAACACATTATAATCACAACATGATAAATAAGATAAGAAGAGATGAAGAAATCACGAGATAGGGGGATCTAATAACTTGGGGTCAAAACTATCCATAGATATAGATAGATATAGTATAATATACATATGAACTATCATCAATCCCAAAATTTCTTAGAACATGAAGAAAGATGCATAAGACAAAGTAAAATTAAAAAAATGGGTCAACATGGAAGAAGGCCTAAATTCCCCCAACACTTTCCATCGTCCTTGATATCAAAAAGTAAAAGTATGACACAAGAATGATGACACAAATAGAAGAAGTGCATGACATAGTTCCACACCTGTATCCAAGCACCTAAAAAGGTAGAAAGGATCCTCTAGGTAGGATCACAAAACATTAAAATAAAAGTATTGGGGAACATGGAAAAATAATAAAATCTAATCTTAAATGTAGAAGGAGCTACCCTAATCCTCATCGACCAGTAGATCATCATGTTTTGAATCTACATCATTGTAGGGGGGAGGAGGATGACCTTGTAAGGGAGGGATAGAAAGGGTAGTACCATATAAATCTCTTGCAACAAGTGCCAAGGAAGAAGTCCCTTCAAGGTCTTCTTCACCAAGTTCCTATGAGGTGAAGGTCATCGATTTTGTGAAAATCAAAGATAAAGTCAGAATATCATCCACCGAGTTGAACATGCACTTCTCGGGAGTGCTATGTGTCAACTGGATGGGAGGATAATAAGATACCCTAGATTCATGACCAACCTCATCAGAAGGGGCAGTGGAAAACTCTAAGTAAGTAGGGGATGCCTCAAAGACAATGCAAGCCAAAACAAAACTAGACTCTAAATAATGTGAACCTTTCTTATGAGCACTTGAGATGAGGTCATCCTCCAACTTACACTTCGTTGGAGGATGTTGAATCCCCATAGAGGAAGCAAAAGTAGAGGAGGAACTAGAAGGAGCCACAAATGCCACAACCTTTGTATGAGGCATGTCTAAGGGCTACAAAAATGGACGAATATCAAGATTAGATAGGAGAAAGGGAGGCTCCACCGAAGGAGCGATGAACACCTACACCCTCTTGGGGTGAGGTCCATTAGATCTATTGATGAAGCCAAAATAAACATGGAGGTGATGGGAACTGAAGCTTTTTTAAAAGAAGAAACATAAGAAATCACATAAGGAGCAAAAGCAAAAACATGAACAATAGACTCCCCAACACTCTATTGCAAAGTTGTGTGCTCCTTGGCTAGAGCCTTTTTTTGGCACTTATGCTCGCATGTAGGTCAGTTACATCAGTTATCAGGGGATCTTGCTTTACCATAGGAGGGACCTCCACAACCATTGTCATTGGAAGGGAATGATCCTTAGGAGCAGGAGAAATAGATACAAAAGAAAAAATGGAAAGAGGTTCATTGGTATCAAGACTCTTCCCATGCCTTTCCCTAGTGAGAGTTGAAAGGACATAAAAAGGCCACTAAGATGTAGGAGGAAATCCATGGAAAGACTTCCCCCTCCTATATAGGGTGGGATGGGGAACCATGGGAAGAACAAGAAGATTGAAGACCCGAGGTGTTGACCTTTGTAGCATAGGTACCTGTCCCTTTCCTGTGGTAGGAATAGGAGTAGGAATAGAGGACATC
This sequence comes from Sequoia sempervirens, assembly GCA_007258455.2. Lineage (NCBI taxonomy): Eukaryota > Viridiplantae > Streptophyta > Pinopsida > Cupressales > Cupressaceae > Sequoia > Sequoia sempervirens. The sequence goes on from VDFB02122928.1 coordinate 21,543, forward strand.
ACCAAAGGCTGAGAAGTAGAAGCAAGAGGTGCAAAAGAAGAACTAGAAGGGGAAGGATAAAGGGAAAGAGGAATCTTGTCCTTCCCCTTTGTAGGAGTAGAGGAAAAATCCTACTATTGCACATGCAAGAAAGCCTTCAAAGACACAACATAAGGTGATGGAGGAAAACCACCCTTTGGCACCATGTCCCTAGCTGTATACTTACAATAAGCACAATACAAGATATTCGATCCAAAGAAAAGGTCCCATGTGATACCAATGGCTTATACCTAGTGCCCTGAGTGACACGCATTATACCCTCATGGGATAATTTCAAACACTTGTGGACAATAAAGGCAACCACATTCATGGAAGTTGGCCATGGAATGCCTAGCTTTTCCTTGAATAGGTCAAACTCTGGAATCACTACAAATTAGACATCCAAAGCCTTTGGTCCTATAAGGATTGAAAAAAGATATTACCCATAGGGGTAATAGAAAACCTGTCATGAGTACAAAGAGTGACCTGCGACTCATCGTACTTATCCTTATGAAGACTATTAATGAATAAGGCCTCCTTTGTGGTCACATTCACTTGACTTGACAAATCAACCATAACACTAGTCATGATGTTACCATTAATCTAGGAAAGAACATACAATAGAGAAGGATCCTTGTTTAAGGGAATTTCATGTGAGGTGAAGGCTATATCAAGAACAACACTCAACTTCTCTGTAGGAGGCATACGGGTGAATGAGACCATGTTCACATACTCAAACTAGACAAGATCAAAAGAAGTGAAAGATTGTGTAACTAAGTTAGTAGAATGAGAAGGAAATGGATTTGTGTATATCTTTAGTTTGTTGTTAGGCATAGCTATAGATTTTTTAGATTTATTCTTCTTCCCATCAAGGAGGATAGTCCCATTGTTGATGTGATGTTGAATCTCATTACATAGGCAGATGCATCAGTTGATATCATGTCTGTGTACTTGATGAAACTAGAAAAAAAATTGCACATCATACCACTACGGATATGGCTAGGAAAGAGGTCTGATTTATGGTAATATTATAATTTTATCTTTTAACAAATTTTGCAAGATACTGGTACAAGACTCAGATAACTTTGTAAAAGATCTATCTCATGTTATATTTTTATTTTTAGGAGCAAAGACCATGTTTTTGATGGCCTTGTTCTTTCTTAAATCACTAGAAATTGACACTACTGACTGATTATCTAGATGGGAGTGTGAGGATGATCCCCCAAAATGAGTGACTGTTTGTTGATACTCACACAATGTTGCACACAAATGTATGAAGAAAGAGTACTTCATTAGGACAAACTTTTCTTGCAGGGGTTTTTGTAAGTTCCCAACAAAAACCTTTTGGACATCTAAATTAGGTAGAGGATAAGAAATTTGAGAAAATAATGCCTAATAATGAGATGAAATCAATAACCTTTTCATGGTCCCCCTACTTACATTGGACAAGATTAGGGAATGCCATCTTCTACCCAATATTAGATTGGAATTGTCTAAGGAACTTATTCACTAGATGATCAAATGAGAAAATAGAATTGCTTGACAAAGAAAAATATCTCTCAAGAGTAGCATCCTTAAGAGAACATGGAAAAATATTTTCCATCAGAGCATCATGGTGGAAGAAGTCAGTGCACATGGCATTGAAAGTTGGCACATGCATCTGAGGGTTTCCATGACCACTATACTTCTCAAAATTAGGAATATCCATCCCCTGAGGGATAGGATTGTTTAAGATAAAAATAGATAAAAGACTATGATGAAAGAAGGTTTGGAACATGGGTTGAGTTGGCTAGGTTCACTAACTAGTTTTGCATTTGTCCCATTTTTTGCAATAAAGCATTCAAGGCATGATCAAAAGATGAGGTAGGACCATAGGAACCACCACTAGAGCCACCAACCCCCATATTAGGAGGACTAGAGGTAGAGACCTTAGGGGAAAACAAACTAAATTCCATAGGTACCTTGTTTACTTTGAAAGTGTGGTTCTACTCAAGTACAAAGGTGGTGTTAGTTGAAGGACCCATCTCAACCATATACATTGACACATCAGGCATCAAGACATAAACTATGTTGTAGTAGTCTCAGAGCCAACATATTGGGTAACACCTAAGTTAGGATTATAGGTTAGGACATGGGCACCAAAATGTGTGCAAGACCTTAGAGAATTTATATACCTCTTTGATCCTTATTCAACATGGTTTTCAGTCTATTGACAATGGGAGCTACTTGGGAAAGACTACTATATTTTTCCAAGTACTACTCAAAATCTCCAAGCATTCTATCTTGGGAAAGAATATTCTCTACAAGAACCTCAAGAGCATAATCTTCCTCCATAGAAGAAGCAGAAGGAGAAGAAGGGGGAGTAGGGATATGAGTAGTATCTTCTCCAAAGGGGCTAGAAAATCTAGTAGACATCCCTGAAACCATTTCTTCAAAAGAGGAACCATAACTGACGTTCCTAGATTCCATTCTTACGTGATGAAGACTTCTCCTGAAAATGAATGTGGAGGTTGTAGGTTGGGTCATAAAGCTCATAAAATCTTTACAACACACTAATATATAACACAACCAAGACATGAGGAAAAAAAATTGACACAAAGAAATGAAAAAGAGAAAGTTCACGTTAGCTTCACCAAAATGTAGAGGGGATTCGCTACTCCCAAGTATCTAGGACATATAAGATCCTAAAGGGATTGAATTCCCCTCAACTACCTCAAGACTACCTCAAGCTTAATTGAAAGGGAATAGGCTGAAAAGGAAAGGAAAACTAAGCTCATTTTTTGTTATGCTTTATGATGGAGGTTTTTGGGAGACGAATGAGTAGACCTCAAAGGTCTCAGACTGTAAACTCACTAGCTCTCACCAAGAGGAAACTAGTATGTGATTCAAATGATAGAACATCGCCTTGTCATATCAGAGGCATGTTGGTGTCTTGTATGGATAGAGAGTTGGGTTTATAGAATGAAACTCACAAGGTGTGCTAACAACCTGAGAGTTTTAGTTTGACAATTTAACAATAAATGAAGAAATGCATGAAATGAAAGGAAACAACAAGATGAATACTATAACTTAAAAAGAGAAACTATCTAATGACAAAATGACAAGGGAAAAGAAGGATAAACTAAACTTGTTGAAGGTCAAGCCTCCCACAAGCTCCTCACGAATAGATTAGACCTACACACTAGGCAACATAAAAGTGTTGTGGCTGTGTTTTGGAGCTTACCTAAGTCAAGCCCAAATTTTGGTGTTTCCACCTCCATGGACAACCAATAGACCACAAGATATGGAAGATTACAAAGAAATAGAAAGTAGACACAAAATGTAGAGTGCAAAGACAATCTAAATGCTACTCTACAAACAAGACAATGCAAGAAAATAGATGGATATTACCCTCCTTTCCACATGCTTGGAGAATCCAAGAGAGGAAGGAAAAGAGTAAGACAACTATGCTAATAGAGTAGATCTTTGACAACTTGCAATCGACAATGGTTTAGAAGCAGTAAAATGGTGTAGAATGTGAATCAAGAGTGAAACAAGTTGAGAGAATGCAAGAGTGAAGTGATGGAAAATCGTTATAATTTCAAGAGAGATGTTCAAAAGGTATTTTTGGATCCAAATAGACATTTTCAGGCAGTCAAGATTTGAAGAGGGACATTACATTCATAGGGTGGCAGAAAACATAACATCTCCAATGTCTCCTGATGTAGGAATCCTATCAACATGATAGCATGGTGCATAGATGTCTATGCAACGCATGGGAATCCTCAACAAAAATGCCATCATCGATAGGAAATGACAAGGACACATGCAAAAGTGAGGTATTATAAAGCAAGGAAAAGGTGGCAGATTTTTGCACTGTCAATTTTATAAGGCTAAAGTGAGGTAATATAATGGGAAATTGCACTAGGTGCAATTTTATGCCATTATATAATTAGTAATTGGTTTATTTCAATTTGTATCAAAGAAGGTGTAATTTTCTTATGGCATGCAAAGTGGGAGGTATCAAGGACTCATATATTGTAGTTATATATCTATATATATATATATATCCTTTTCATATATACATACATACACTCATGTTAATGACTATGTATAAATTGAGACACCATTATAATAGAAATATTATTTACCCTTTTGAAAACTAATCAATTGATATATATAGAAAACTATTATGATATTATATATACATAAATTAGAAACATGAACATGATAATATTTTCAAAAACAATTCACCAAGTCACATAACATAATAGTAATATCAAGAAAAATTCAGCCAATCACATAACATTATGGTATAGGAAAACTTGGTTTGTTGCATATAAATAGACTATCCTTCAAAACAATGAAAAAGATAAAATTGCATGCATTTATCATTTTTTAGCTTGAAAATTAAGTGACTCCCAAAAAAGAATCCATCCCTTGAAATTTAACATTGTTATAATTCAAACCATGTTTGAAAGGAGAATCTAGATGAGGGCATGGGGTTTGTTGATGCGTTGTTGCTTGATAAACCTTTTCTAGCCAATTAGTCCTACATGGTTGTTGTCTGAGAAGTTGTAGGAGTGCTACATGAATGGCCCTAGGTAAAACTTGACTTAGGCATTGTTGTAGAATACTAAGGGAATTGAATAGTTACCAAGTCCTTGAATATTGCATGTTGTTTTGCAAAGGGATTTAAAGGATTACTCAAACACCCTTACCTCTTTAACTATTTTTTGGCCTTTTATAATTCTTTCTCTCATTTGTAACCTTGTTCTTTTTTAATCCTTTGTTGCTACTTTTTTGTTCCCTCTCTCTTCTTCATTGAATTCTATGATGCAACCAATTGAGAAATAACTCTTTTTTCATACATGCATGGGGCTAAGCATCCATGCATGCACTTGGTTTGAAATGAGCAATGTAATTTTTTGGTTTCTTCTTTCTCTTGAACAAGTAAAAACTAAGAATTTTTTGTTTTAAAACATTCATACAACATAAAATTATAATCCATTCTTGGCTCTTGGATATTATGTATGAAACACTTATACTATATTTTTTGGTGCAAGCACCTACACTTCCCCATTTCTACCATATTGAATGCTAGTCTTGTCATAGTTTCAAATCTTAAAATTACAATGTGGATTAGCTACATAAGCTCTTGAAAATGTTTCATAGAACATTGCAACCACTATAGGTCTCAAATTCAGTGTCTTATCTCTGTCAAGTCCTTTTGTTGTCCTCAAGGTAAGATCACAATGTTGTTTTTAAAAAACCTATCTAATAAAAATTACCAAGGAGTCCATCCTCGAATGGATTTGGCCTTGTTTGGTATATTTGTGCTACTTCAGCCATTAAATTAACTAGTTCAATTCCATGACCAACTACAACCATATCCTTGCCTCTCTAACTCTTTTTTAGCCTTTTTAAATTATTTCTCTCATTTAACTTGTTCTTGTTAAATCCTTTTTATCCTTTTTTGTTCCTTCTCTCTCCTTTGTTGAATTCTATGGTATGATAAGTTGATAAATAAATCTTTTGTCAGCCATGCATGTCCTTGGTTTACAATAAAAAAATGAAATTTTAAGTTGTTTATTTCTCTTAAACAAGTAAAAACTAGAATTATTTGTTCAAATACATTCATACAACATAAAATTGTGATTCATTATTGAACCTTGGGTATTATGTTTGAAAAACTTATGTTGTCTTTTCTGGAAAGCATCGACATTGCCTCATTTCTACCATATTGAATGTTAGACTCATCACAGTTCCAAATCTTACAATGACCATATGGATTAGCTACATAAGCCCTTGAAAATATGTCATAAAACGTTGCAACCACTATAGGCCTCAAATTCAATGCCTTGTCTCTACCAATTCCTTTTTTTGTCCTTGAGGTAAGATCAAGATGTCATTTTTAAAAACCTATCCACTACAACTTGCCAAGGGAGTCCATACTTGAATGGGTTTGGCCTTGCTTGGTAGATTTTTGCTACTTAATCCTTTAAATTGGCTAGTTCAAGTCCATGGCCAACTAAAACCATCTCCTTGCACTATTCAATAATATTTTCCTCTTCTTCTTTATTCAAAATAGTGGGGGGAGGCCTTTCATTTTAGTGGTACTTACACTAGTCAACCAATTTATCAATGCAATAGTTGGAATTCACCATTTATTTGATATCTCCCTCATTGAATATCCATTTTATTCAACATCTCTCATGGTGGATTTCATAACATTTGTTGGCCACTCTCATTTCATTTAAATCTTCTTTGATGTAATAGATGCATTCACTTGGATTACTAGTTCCACTGGCTATACAATGGAAATAACTTTGTAATCTTCAAATAGTGGTAGCCTAACACCTCTCTTGTATGGAGGGAGTGTTTTTTGTAATCCCTTTCCACCTTTCCTAGTTCTCATTTTGGATATGTTCTTTATTTATAATGAAACATCACACAATTTGAAAGAAGTATATGACCATATTGTAGTTACTAACAATTGCATGTATGTTTATGATTCATACATTTATTTTTATTTTATATAAATATACTATATTTCATGTTTATGATTCATATATTTTATGTGCAAGTTCTCTTCTAAGTTATAAACAATTGTAATCATTTTATGCATACAACAAGATTGTCATGTTTTATGGTTTACAACCCAATTGGAAACATGTGAAACAATACATATATAATACAAGGGGAGAGGGTCTTATGGTGGTGTGGGCTATGTTGCCTATTGTAAATGTTGGTACATAATACCTTTAAATAGTTAGTGGAATAGAGACATTTAAAACCAATGAGAAACACAATAAAATATATAAAATATGAACCATTTCATTAATTTTTTAATTATTTCTATATAGAAACATGAAATATATGAATCATAAACAACACCATTGCATTGAGATTCCTCAAGAATAGTGATGCATAGGACTAAAAGCATCCCAAACTAACTACAATGTGAATCCAATTTAATTGTGATGAATTTTTAGGATGATGGTAATGGTGAACTAAATGCATAGTAGATGTGCATTGTTGTGGTAGTGAATAGTTAAGCCCCAAACACACTTCCACTGTTAGTCCATTCCATAAAGCACCTCTAACGATACTATATAAAAGTATGTATATTCTTATATAGAGACATGCTATATATGAATCATAAACAACACAAAAAAAATTGTAATGATACATGCTCTTTATTTCAAATTTCAAATCACTTATGCCCAATAGTAAAACATGCTCATTTAGATGTATGTATAATTTTTTTACTATAATGACACATGGTATTAAAATCATACTTCAAATCAATTCTACCTTTAATTTCAAATCCATTCCAATTTAAACTTACTTACAACTCTAAAATTAGAATGATACCTAGTATGAAATTTATTTGTATGTGTATTTCTATAAAAAAATCATGACATATATCAATCATAAACATATATCCAACAATAAAACATACTCATTATGTTGTATGCATGTATTGTTTACAACTCATATTTTTCATAGAAAATGTGTATACTTTTGTATAAAAACATGTAATATATGAAGCATAAACATATATCGATCTATAAAACATGGCATCTAGTTTTATGTATGAAATAATTACAAAGATACATATATTTGTAGATCAAAAAAGTGTTTGAAGCTGCAACAAGTGTTGAAAATGCAAAATCTGTAATGTAGAAGAGAACTTGCACTTATAGGCATGATAGCCATTTGAGTATTTTATTATTGATTTATGTGGTTATATGTTTTAGTATTCATCTAAGTGGTTGCATTTAATTGGTTGATATTCAAATTAAATCCATTTGATTGGATAATATGTGGGGCAAGTGGGTAGATTTGAACTCATGGAGAGAATTAATATCAAGCATTTGAAATCAAGGGTAAAAGTGATATGAAATTTGAACTCGATACAACATATCATTTTGATTTGAGAGGTGTTGTAAGAATTTTTGATGGGGATGGATTTAAAATTAATAGTACAGGAGATTTGAAATCTAAATTAATACCAAGTATAATTATGATTTGAGAGGTGTTGTAAGAATGTTTAAATTGGGTTGGATTTGAGTTGAATCGTATGAATTATTTGAAATATGAAATAAATAACACTTATCATTATGAATTAAGAGATTGAAGGTTTATAATATTTTTTATTTCTATTATATTATTTTCTATTTGACAATGGTGAGCTTTTGAAGTATTTTTTAGTGATTAAAGTTCACGTGGAGTAAATGAGGGAGTACTTGGGCATGGTGGAATAAGAAGTTCTTCTAGTAATGTTGATATGTGGAACAATTATACTTGTAACCTTTTCATATGTATTTTCAAGTTAGAAAAATGTCATGTCAAACATAGATGAAATGTAAACTCCAACTTTTCACATCATATCACTTTATTTATAAAGTGTAAATTTGAAAGATAAATATCTAGTGGCAATCACCTATATTTGGTAAAATGGGAAGTTATTAGCCAAACATTGATTGGACCTTTATGAAAGTAAATAGGTAATTTTGTTTCCATCTTATACACAATATTTTTAAAAAGGGGCTTTTCATTGTTTATCTTTAATGGATAGCTTGTTAAGAAGTGGGGCCCAAGAAGTCAACTCTTATCCCCACAATATGAGTTTTCACAACCATTAGGCCCTCTCCCCTAAGAAATTGATGCAGAGGGTCAGGGACTTTGAAAGGAACACAAAGTTCTCAAGGCTTGCAAGACACAATCTCAACCACTCTTCCAGGCACTCTGATGGAGACAAACCTCAATAATGCACCAAATGACTTATTTGCCTTCCTTATGGACCCAAACCCTAGGAACACTCTTAAGAGACCAAAAAAACTTTTTTTGAATGATTTCAAAGCCCAACCCTTTGACTTAGACACAAAACCAAATTTTCACCTTAACTAGGCTACTAGCCCAACTAGGCCTCTAGCGAAGGATTTTTGACTTTGCACTCAAAATTTCCAAAGGAACCTCCAAACTAATGATTGAACCAGATGTGTTTTGTGATGATACATAACATACTATATTCTTGATGGCACTTGTTTTGGAGCACACCAATCAAAAATCTGTTGTTTCCTCCAATTTAGGCCTAATTAGCCCTCTTTTTCAAAGCAACCCCCCTCTAAACTTATCCCCTGACCATGAAACTTTCAAAAGTCCCTTAAAATGACTCAAAACCAAGGATTACAAGTTTTTAGGCCTCTATGACACCTCTAATATGCTCAAACACAAAACCCTCCTTAACTTGCCTCAAAAAGTAGGGCTTCTTGAAAACTAACCTTCCAATCACTTCCAGAACTTTCTCATTGACTCTACACCATTAGGACAACATATTTAGTCTATCCCAACTCAAAAAAATGCCCCTCATTAAGGCAGATCTTCTGCTGCTATACCCTAGCCTCCAACTTCAAGCACTTTGCATTGTGAAATCTTGGTGTACACCTCAATATTCTTCTTCCCTGCACATTAGTTTGTTAAATATGTATGTTACATGTTAGGAATGATCCATTTCACAGGTCACAGCAGCATTCTACCTTGAAATGGATCAATCATCCATGAAAACCACCAAAACTAGTGAAAATTATGTGTTATTCTTCAGGACAGTCAGCAATATGTTACAAAAACTGATTCCTAACGTCTATCAGATCATTAAAGAGGTTAATTGAAAGTAAATACAGGTTCTTAAACCATCCAATTGATTAGAAATTCAAAAGGAATCAATAGATCATCAAAAAGACTCAAGAAAATGCAAGAAAACTGTGTTTTTTCACTATTTCCTGTAGCAGTCCGTACAGTCACTTCTCCAAATGCCCAACCTCCGTAAAAATGAATATTTTGGCTTTGTATATCCTTTTCCAAACTGATCCAACCGTTTGGGATTGATTAAGTTGCATAAAAGTGATTAAAACTCATAAAAGCTAGTTACCCGCCCAAATTGGAATTCAAATATTTGAATTTCCAAACTTACATTTTATTATTTCCCACTAACTAGAAACATTAAAAACCATTAAATTGTTATTGTTCAACCTTATTTGACACCATTAAATCATTATAAACCTACCTAATCTCCTAGAACATGATTGTTCCCTTTATATTGCAATTTGGTCCTAGGATCCTTATTAGGACCCTTAGGACTTTTGACCTCTTTAATGTGTTCACCCATTCCAAAGGCCATTATAGGCTCCAAGATATCATAATTAATGCTTTGAGGTGATTTATAGGTCTTCAAGACTCCTGCATTCTTTTTTCTCCTAAAGAGTTCCTTGAAGAGCTTGGGTGCTCCTGCACCAGAAATTTTTGAATGAAGTTCAAGCCCTTCAGGTTAAAGACATACAATTATTAGATAATGAAATTGCTTGATAATGGGTTAAACCATTAATTAGAGAGACACCATCAACATAATTTTGCAAGTGTGTGAACTCATAAGAGTATTATATAATTATTTGTTTGAAACAAAGAAAAAAGGTTATCCTAAAGTTTAAATTCTTAGAACAGTAGGATTCAAGGCCTCTTTCTAGGGTTTCATTAAGATGGAGATCAACAAGGCATATAAATTGACTTTCAACTATGAAAGTGAGCCAATCATACCTAGATGTCCATCCTATTGAGGATTGGAATTGATTGACTATGATTAAAATAATAAGATTATGTGACTTAATATGAAAAATGCAAGATCCTAACAATGTATAAATAGAAACAATAGTTTATAGGTAGATCTAGGAAGGGTAGGGGACTATGTACCTATCCAAAAAAGTTAACGTTGGTCTGAATACATGGAACGAGTTACCCAAGGGCATATGAGTCTCTATAGGGGTATCCAAAAAATGTTTTTGCAATCCTCTAATGTTAGATTTGCACTTCTAAGACCTGGTTGCAAATTTGTGGGAACATAGTTGGATGATTTTGTAGGTGAATTTTTGTGAGTTGAAAAGATGTATGGTTTCAATTGCAACAATGATCAATTTGTCTTCAAAATTTCTTCAACCCTCTCTAAACCTAAAAATTGCACATTCAAAGAGAAGGAAAGGGTTGTTCCATTTAAGGGCTTGCCTTAATCAAACCCCATGTTAGTGTTTCCACTTCCATAATGGAAATAAAAATGATAAAATGATAATGGATAGGAAGTAATGATAAAAGCACAAAGTGGTGCAATCACTACCCTTCAATGGTTTCCTTGAAGGACTGGAGTCATTCATATCACCTCAAGGTCTTGGATCTTTCTTGATTGATTGCTTGAATTTCTTGGATACCTATAACAAGTTTTAGCCTTCACAAACCATGATAACATAAACACATATGAGCTCACATAAGGTTTGACATGATGTTAGGATCTTGAATTGCTATAGTAGGACTTTGAAATGTTTCTCTTGACAATAATGCTTGATCATAAATTCTCCAACTTGCTAGATATATTTTAGATGACGTAATAACTAGGTATTTATAGGCATTTATCTAATTTCCCAAAAATCAAATCCCAATAGTCGATGTTTGCAAGTTGAATTTTAAATGTTAAAATGTCGACACCAACATATCCAAAATTGGTCCCCGAAAAAATAGGGGGACCCATATGCCCAAGGGTGTATGGGTCTTGACCCTTTTTCCAAGACATTAAGTGTTGGGGGAAAATATCAATGGATGCATTTGTTCAATTCTTGCAATTTCTTGAAAAATGTTACAAAAGGGCCTTGAAATGCATAATTTAGGAAATTAGGTTCTCAATTAGTCTCAATAATTTAGGGGGGAAAAACATAGAGTGGAATTGTCAAGGGTGACAATTTATGACAGTACATTTAGCCCCCAATTTAGTGAGAGTATGAACTTACGCTAAGACTCACACTAAAGTAGAAAAATATGTCAAGAGGGGTCAAATTGTCCAAATGTTGAAGAGATAGGATGACAGAGGATATAGGGGGAATGCACAAGCCCCCAAGATCCAAGATCCCATGGAAAACCAACATAAGCAAAAAGGAACACTTGATATGCAAGAAGACAACATACACAAACATACATGTCGGAAACACAAAGCATACATGATGAAAACTCATGACATAACATATCATGTAGATGAAAACAAGATGAACACAAACACAATGAAAACGTGAAGAAAAAAAACCAAAGACACAACAAAAACATAAGGGTAGTTCTAAAATGATTTGAGTCGCTAAGGAAAAGATACCTCAATCCTAATTTGTCTCAAATACCAAATGTCATCCATCGAATAAATGTTAGACAAGAGGATACTCTCATGAAGACTAGCAAGTAGTGTTATGCCACATTACTCATGAGTCACATGGATCTATGGGCTAGAAAGTTGTGTTATGCTATGTTTTCATGCAATATGATGGGTTCCACAAGGATAGCAAGTTGTGTTATGCTAAACACTCATAAAAAATATGGCTCCATTGGCAAGAAAGTTTTGTTATTCTAGGTGGCCATGTTAAAAAGGGGTGCTCAAGTTCATGACCCAACAAGCTCCATTTTGTTGAATCCATGAACTATCTTGCCAAATATCACTTCAAGGAGCACATAAAAATAACCTCAAAGGGTGCATAAAGTTTAGCACCATGGGGGACAAACAAAACTCACCTCAGGAGTGCATAAATTTTAATGTCCTGGGGGACAAACAAAACTCACCTTAGGGGGTGCATAAAGTTTAACATCATGGGGGACGAGAAAAACTCACCTTAGGGGGTGCATAAACACACCTAAAGAGGTGCATAAACAATGAAAAGATAAGGCCAAAACCTCAAGGGGTGTTATAATAACTCCACCACAAAAGGTGATTTATAAGAAAAACAAAGGGGCTTTGCTCAATACATTAAGGGTCGCACCTTAGGGAATATTACACATGACATCACCACTAAGAGAGGACAAGTTGGGGAATAAAATTATCACACCTTAGGGAATACTAGCCATAGTATTACCACCAAGGGGAATGTTGTATTCCAAGAAAGGTCACACTCTTAGGGGAAATCCAACTTAATATCACCACAAAGGAGACACAATATAGATCGAGAAGGCCACACTTTTATGGGAAAGGTCACACTTTCTACTAGATACATGCTAAAAAGGGACAATTTTTTCGGTGCAAACAATGAGCAAGGGACTATATTCCTTGCCTTAAAATGTTAGTGTACTTTCTACACACATTTTAAGGAGAAACAAAAGGATCCCATGCTAGAAGGAATGCATCTAACACAATTCTACAAATTCCTTGCCCCCAACTGTAGGGATAAATATATACCCATATGGATGATGATATGTTGCTCCTTGAAAAATTAAATATGATTGCATAAAACTTAATTTATACCCCCACACACGGTAGTGATTATTGTGTGATATTACAACTAAACCACTTGGAAAGGAGTAGAAACTAATGCTATTGATTAAGTGAAGGTATTTTTGATGTTTTTGTTATTTTTGAAGGACAATAGCCAATACCTTTTGTTGTTTCTTACATGTTAGGCTCTATGGGGACATATAAACCTTATTAGTTTACACCACATCCTTTTCCATTGTATCAAATTTGTTTCAAAACTTGATATCATCTTCCATAAATGACTTCTATTTATTTCAAGGAGGGTGGTTTCTCTTTATCAATTTCATCATATGTGGATGTGTAATTTATGTTTTCCCCATTTCTAGAAGTTTAAAATTTAGATGCTTTTGATGACTTAGTAATAGATTGTGTTGATATCATTGCAACTTCTTTCTCTTTCTTTGATTTTGATTGTGTAATCTTGTATTCCCCCATGAATGTAGCTGTGAAATTTAACAATCCCCAATCATCATCCAATAGCTTTATCATTGATCATAGGAATTCATATTTATCCTCAATTTGTAAAGGTTTCACTTTTGTAGTTGGTGTCAATGAGCTAAGAGGATTTTTCATTCATGTTTCAGTTTGTAAATAATTTTTAGACTTGGGATCATGTTTTATCATGTAAACCTTATTATTGTACATGTATTTCATTAAACAATGAAGCGCTGAAGGCACTCCTTTCATTTCATGAATCCAAAGTCTACCCAAAAGAATATTATATGAAATATCATAGGGAATGACATGGATAATAGTTTGTAACACAACCTTACCAACTTTAACAGGTAATGTTATCACACCAAGTGATTGTCTTCCTACATTATCAAAACCTTTGATCGATAAATCAATAGGTTGAATTAAAGTTTTTTCCACTCCAATTCTATCCAAAATATTTGCACTACTAACATTAATCCCTAAACCATTATCAATAATGGTACGTGTAATCCCAAACCTGTTAATAATAGCCCTTATCATCAAAGAATAATTTTTTTTTTGTGTCTCCAAATGGGACAATTCATTTTGATGAAAGACAATGTCCATACTAGGTGAATTCATACTATAAATAAAAGTTTCCACATCATTTGGTTGTGCACTAAGAGGGACAACAAATTTTTTCAAATAATTTTAAAGCATTCTACGATAATTTGGTGATGTTTGAATCAAATCCCACAAGGAGATCTTAGCAGGAGTGTTACGAAGCTTCTCAACAAGATCAAATTCTTTACCACTATACTATGGAATGCTAGTTTCAGGTGGGAGGTATGGTTAAGGAAATGGAAGGGATGTTGGAGTTTGTTTTGGTTGCTTATTATTTCTAGTGTTATATGTGAGATATAGTATTATAACTTGGTTGTTGTGACACATGATTACTAGTAAGTTGTTTTACAAAGCTTAGGATATGGCCATGACTTTTAGGAGGTCCTATAATTAGAGGTGACTTAGGAGGTTCAATAATTAGAGGAATTTTAGGAGGTCCACAATGAGTTTTGGGAGATCTAATAATCAGAGGAGATCTAATAGTCAATTGTGTGTTCATAACTTCAATGGATTTAACTTTTGTTTGATGGTCTTCTATCAAAGGGAAATATAATGTCACCTTAGCATCTTCATTTATGAAATTCATAAATGTATAAAATATTTCAGCGTCTTCTCCAACAATATCTTCCCAAGTAGGAGAGGCAAGGGGAGAGAAACAAACAAGATTCTCATGATGCTCAATGATTGGATCTTCTAACACCAAGATACATTCTTCACAAATAGGAAAGATGTTGAGAGAAGAACAAATATGATTTTCATGATTGTCAAAGATTGTCTTCTCTTTCACCAAGATAACCTCACACATAGGAGATATGGTGGGAGAGGTATCAATGAAAAACAAAAAAAGAGGAGAAATAAACTCATTGTGACATGCTTGTAACACAAATTCTTTGAATACTTAACAAGATCTGACAATAGAAAATGAATTATGACAATAAAATATTTTTGCAATGACAACATGATGTAATAAATTATCCTACTGGAATGATTTTTTTCCCAAATTCACTACAAATTAAGCAAAATGACTCCCTTCTTGCACATACAATAACACCCTTTTTAGAAATTAAAATAAAAAATCAGCAAGAAAAAATGAACTAAAAATACAGAGATAAAGATCCATACAAAATTTTTATGAGCCATTAGTAGCAGGATAGAGGCGCCCAAGAGTGTTTGTGTCCACTCCAATTCTATCCAAAATATTTACACTACTAACATTAAGCCTTTAACCATTTTCAATAAGGGTACATGCAATCCCAAACCTATTAATAATAGCCCTTATCATCAAAGAATCATTTTTCTTTTGTGTCTCCAAATAGGGTAATTCATTTTGGTGAAAGACAATGTCCATAGTAGGTGAATTCATATTGTAAAGAAAAGATAACACATCATTTGGTTGTGCACTAGGAGGTACAATAACATTTTTCAAAGCATTTTGAATCATGCCATGATAAATAGGTGATGTTTTAATTAAATCCCACAAGGAGATATTAGTGGGAGTGTTACAAAGCTTCTCAACAAGATCGAATTATTTACCACTATGTTGTGGAATACTAGGTGGGGGTGGGAGGTATGGTTGAGGAAATGGAAGGGATGTTGGAGTTTTTTTAAGTTGCTTATTATTTCAAGTGTTATATGTGTGAGATATAGTATGATAACTTGGTTGTTGTGATACATGATTACTAGTAAGTTGTTTTACAAAGCTTAGGATATGGCCATGAATTTTAGGAGGTCTAATAATCAAATGAGATCTAATAGTCAATTGTGCATTCATAGCTTCAATGGATTTAACTTATTTTTGATGGTCTTCTATAGGGTAAATCTAATGTCACCTTAGCATCTTCATTTATGCAATCCATAAATATATCAATGATTTCAGCCTCTTCTCCAACAATATCTTCCCAAGTAGGAGATTCAAGTGGAGAGAAACAAACAAGATTCTCATGATGCTTAATGATTGGATCTTCTAACACCAACATACCTTCTTCACAAATAGGAGAGATATTGGGAGAAGAAAAAACATGAGTGTCATGATTGTATTCTCTTGCACCAAGATAACCTCACACATAGGAGAGATGATGGGAGAGTGATCAATGAAAAAAAAAGAAAAGAGGGGAAATAAACTCACTGCGACATGCTTGTAACAAGATTTCTTTGAAATGCTTAACAAGATCTGACAATAGAACATGAATTATGACAAAAAATATTTTTGCAATGAGAAAATGATGTAATAAATTTTCCTATTGAAATGCAATAATTTTTCCCAAATTTGATATAAATTAAGAAAAATGACTCCCTTCTTGCACATACAATAACACCCTTTTTAGAATTTCAAATAAAAAATCAACAGGTAGAAATAGACTAAAAATATAAAGACAAAGATCTATACAATTTTTTTTGAGCCATTAGTAGCAGGACAGAGGTGCCCAAGGGTGTCTAAGTCCTAGATAGGGTATTTGAAATTTCAAAGTTTGACTATGTAAGGCACTGCTAAATGATTTTGGGTCTGCTTGCAAATAGGTTTAACAATGAGTATTTTCCCAAATTTTTCTTAATGTATGCCAATGTGATGTAAAATGCAAGTGTGCAACAATGCTGATTTTTTTTAAAAAAATTGAATGCATTTTCCAAATCTAATCATACAACAATTGACTAGTTCTAAGATGCAAAATGCTAAGAATGCAAATTTGAAACAAAATAATGCAATTTTTCACTTTTTAGACCTAAATGCAAGATTTATAAATGGATGAAATGAATTTTTATTTTATTTTAATGACCTAATGAATGTAATGTGAATGTGGATCTGATCTAAGATGACTGAAATTAACCCTATTGAAACCTGTGGTGCCATTTGAAATGTAATTTTTTGAAATTTTTGTGATCTTTTATGATGCAAAAATGAAACCCTAAATGAGAAATACAAAACAATACAATGGAAAATTAGATCTAGGGTTGAATTACTTCAAATTTTAGAAGGTTTATTATGTCAAAATTTTGGGTTCACCAAAATGAAACAAAGAAAAAATGTGATCCTAAAGTTTAAATGCTTAGAACAATAGGATTCAAGGCCTCTTTCTAGGGTTTCATTAAGATGGAGATCAACAAGGCGTATAGATTGACTTTCAACTATGAAAGTGAGCCAATCAAACCCGGATCTCCATCATATTGAGGATTGGAATTGATTGAATATGATTAAACTAATTAGATTATGTGCCATAATATGAAAAATGCAAGATCCTGACAATGTACAGACTTAAACAATAGTTTGCAGGCAAATCTGGAAGGGAGAGGGACTATGTACCTACCTAGAAAAGTTGATTTTGGTCTAAATATAGGGACATAGTCACCCAAGGGTGTATGAGTCCCTATAGGGGTGTTCAGAAATAGTTTTTGTACTCCTCTGATGTTGGATCTTAGCTTCTAGTTCCCGATTGCGAAGTTTTTTGAGCATAGTTAGATAATTATATAGGTGAGTTTATGTGAGTTGACAAGATTTAGGGTTTCAATTGCAACAATGAACTTGTATTCAATATTCCTTCAATCCTCTCACAACCTAAAAATAAAAAATCAAATGGAAGGAAAGGGTTGTGCCATTTAGGGGCTTTCCTTAGTCAAACCATATATTAGTGTTTCCACTTCCACAATTGGAAATTTCAATGATAAAATGATAATGGATAGAAAAGAATGATGAAGTCACAAAGTGTTGTGACTCACTACCCTTTAATGCTTTCCTTGAAGAACTACAGTCATACACATCACCTCAAGGCCTTGGATCTTGCTTGCTTGAACTACTTGGAGACCTACAACAAGGGTTAACCTTCACAAACCATGATAACGTAAACACATATGAATTCACATAAGATTTGAGATGATAGGATCTTGAATTACTACAGTAGGTCTTTGAAATGTTGCTCTTGATAATAATACTTGATTGTAAATTCTCCAACTTGCTAGATAGATTTCAAATGATGCAATAACTAGGTATTTATAGGAATTTATCTAATTTCTCAAAAATTAAATCCCAATAGTCAATATTTGCAAGTTAAATTTTAAATAATAAAATGTCAACACTGACATATCCAAAATTAGTCACCGAAAAATAGGGGGACCCATATGCCCAAGGGTGTATGGGTCCTAGCCCTATTTTCCAAGATATTAAGTGTCGGAGGAAAAATATCAATTGGATGCATTTGTTCAATGTTTGAAATTTCTCAACAAATGGTACAAATGGGCCCCAAAATGCATAATTTAAGAAATTAGGTGCTCAATTAGGCTCAATAATTTAGGGGGGAAAACATAGAGTGAAATTGTCAAGGGTGAAAATTTATGGAAATACATTGGTAAATTGGATTCAAGGTGAAGGCTTATGTGTTTATAATTGTTAGTGAGATAAAATAGGGAATTACAGTCTAAATATTTGTACCCTAGTATCTCTTATGTAGTCAATTTATACCCCAAAGGGTATGGTGATAGAAGAGAGTAAGTTTGGTGGGAAACTATATCTAGCAGTAACTCATTTGTAACTTAAACATAAGTAACAATCATCCATAGCACATATATCCATTGAATCCTTATAATTCCTTATATATATTCAAATAATCATTACATGAGTAGGTCTTAGTCTCTGCTTTATATTACAGTCCTTTCTCTATTCCTATATTCTTTGATGTCTTCCTATTTTGTTATCTATTATGTACATATATCAATGGATAGTATCTTATAGATATGTGACCCTTATAGGGAACCCATTAATCTATCTCCCATGCCAGCCTGATGTGTCACACATGATTTGTGATGAGTTGTAGTAAGTTCTACTTTGTACCTTGTACCTTGCCAACATCATCCCCCCTTTCAAAATTATGTCTTGTCCCCAAGACATGTTTAATTATCTGAGAGAATGTTTTTGTATATTACCTTCAATTGTAGAAGTGGTATATCCCACTATTGTTTAGCTTGTTGTAGCACTTTTATGTAGCCTTGTGTGCTTATCATAGTAGTTTTTTCCTCCACAAGGTTTTGAGGAATCTAAATTTTTTGGGTTACATTCTTGGCTTCTCCAAACACTTTGCATAAATGGGAAATTTTTATGATAACTATTTATCAAAGTTGTTTAACTTGCATTTTGATTCTCTCCCTCTAGTCTTGTAGTTGTTGTAGTTGAGTATGTGTGTTCTCCATTTGTACCCTTATTACTCCATCCATATCTTTCAATGGATCATATGATGCAATAGTGTGTACAATCTAACCCTCTAACTATGTTATCTGGTCATTTATTGTCTTTGTGAGACTAGGTCACTGAAGACAAAATTGGTACAAAACATTCGCCTCTACTATACTACCTTCAATATTCTTCAATTGTTTTTCCAATTGTGAGTGGGCTACCACACACCTTTTTGTATCCTCTTATTTTCTCTTCAGAGCTTCCTGTTGAGCTTCTTGTCATATCTTATATTTTTGTGCCTTAATTTTTTATTGTAGACCATCTACTTGCTACTTGATTTCTTGTGGTAGTGGAAGGTAAGTGTCCCTTTGCATATGTGAAATGGATTTTTGTAATGTTTGGAATACTTATAATTGTTTCACATTGTCCACATGCTTCTATAGTATCTCTTCCTTGGTGCTAGCATGAAACATATCTCCAAATTATATTTTTTGTAGTGGGGAGATGCTTTCAAGATTACGTAGTGAGCCCATAAATGGTAGTTATATAAGTTGAGGAGTGGGTGTTGGCTATAATTTCTTTTGTTGCACTAGAAAATCCTTGATTTATTTGATTGGTGATGCCAATGTATTTGTCTCCTCCATCTCCTCCTCTTACCCTTGTATTTTTGGTGGCTTTGTGTGGGGGATGGAATGAATTGTTTCTCTTACCTTTCTTCCTCTAGTATGGAATCCATTATCTTCTTTGTTATTGCAATAGTATCCTCTTGGATTTTCACAATTTCTTCTTGTTGGCCTCCCATCAGAGTGTCTACTCTTTTCTTTGTCCAAATTTCTTAGGCTTGGGCATGTGTAATTTGTTGCCTTTGATTTGTAGTAAGCTAGACCATACCTTTGTAATTTATTTTTGTCAATATTTTCTTCTTCCTTTAGGGATTTCTCTCTCTTTTCATGTATTTTTGTAATGATAGGTTGGGGAAATCTTTGATCAATTCCTCAAAAGTTTTATCAAAATTCCTTACATGTATTATCACACTTTGTATGATTTTATTCATATTCTCTTTATCTAAATCCTCATACATATATAGTTAGTACCTATGGGAGTATACTGTGGTATATGATGGAATTGGTAGTTGCCATCATGTCATTAGGAGATTGTGATGGCTATGTTGCTTTCGATTGTTAGATTTCAACCATGTGTGCTTTCCTTTTACTCTTTTATGGAGGTTTTTGCACTTTTTCCTCCTCTTTTTTTGAAGTGATAAACTTTTTTTCACCATTTTTTTAGGCCTTTCCTTGTGGCCTTTCTTCTCCACACTCATTTGAATTAGTGTCCCTAAAATCTCTTGCACATTTGGAGTTGTCACTATTTGAGACGAGTGTGTAGGACCCTCAGATTGGGTAGTGTCAACTCCATGTAGCCTATCAGACCTTCTTACAAAATGTGTGTGTTTCTTCAGAGCTAGTGTAGAGAATGAAGGTTGGGTGTAATCCTTTGGTGGGATGCCCCATTGCTTTTGGATTTGCTCCTTATTTTTCTTAATTTTTTCTTGTTTATTTTGATTTTGTTTTTTAGTGTATCAAATGCTTGTTGGAATTCCTTGGTCCATTCAATTCTTCTACCAAATTTATTTTAAGTATTTCTTCCATAGGTGTAGCTATTTTGGTATACCCTTTTATAAATTTTATGTGATATCCAGTATAACCCAAAAAAAAACTGACTTTTGAAGGTGTTTTCGGTGGTGGTAGTGTCATGATTAGTGTAACGTTCATAGGGTCTACCATCAACCCTTCCTTACATATGATATGAACTAATAATGTGTCATATGGTACTGGAAACATGCATTTCTTCAAGTTGAGAGCAATATTCATGCTTCAACATCTATTGAGCATCATATTGAGTACATATATGTGATCTTTGACCATTCCATAAATCATCCAATTATCCAAATATACTTCTAGAAAGTCATGGATACAATATTTAAAAGCATTTATCATGATCCTGTTGAATATCACGGGTTCATTCTTTAGGCTGAATGGAATCACTATATACATTTAGGACCCCCATTCTATTACAAATGTTGTTTTTGGATGGTCTTCTTCACTTATTTTTACTTGGTGATATCCTAAAAATCCATCAATAAAAGAGCATATTTCTCTTCCTGCTACTAACTCCAATATTTCTTCCATGAGTTGTGTAGGAAAAGAGTCATGGAGGCATGCTTTATACAGTTCTTTGAAATCAACACAAATCCTTATTTTGCATGTCTTCATTTTCTAGATTACCATGGGACTAATCTACTCTGCATCTTCTATTGGTTTGATTATCCCAACTTCCAATATTCTATCTAATTCTACTTTTAATTTCTTCTTCATATTAGTGTTTAATTGCTAGGGTCTTTTCCTCACCAGTTTAGCTCCTTCTTTCAACTATATTTTCATAACTCTTACTTTCTCCATTATGCCCTTCAATTATATAAATTTCCTAGGGAATATTTCTTCAAGTTCAAATAACATCTTTGCAACTTACACCACTAGTCTATCATCCCAATAATCTCCTATCTTATTCATTTTAGGATCTCATTCCTTGGTAATGTTTTCTTCTTTTAGTTTAATCAATTGGTTATAGTACTTTTTTTGGCCTTTGTGGGAGATTCTAACTCTCTTTTTCCTTAGTGAAATTTTAGGTCTATGTTGTGAGCATCCTCATCATCCTTCTTTGTTAGGCAACATCTCTTATTGGGTAGTGTGATTTCTTTATTGAGTTATTCTATATATCTCCATATTCCATTTGATTGTGGAGGTGGTGTGGAGGTTTTTGGTACTACCATTTCTTGAATCTCCCCTGGTCTAAATATTATCTCCTTCATTTTGACTAGTGTGGTATGTATGTTTATGTTTTCATTACAAAATGAGTAGGTGTGAAGAAATTATTTTTTATCCAATTGTTGGCTTCTCCTCTTCACTCGTGGTTGATGTACCAAGTATGTGCTACCGGTTTCATTTTCTAGTAAAATAGTTGTATCTATATCCGATCATCATAGTCAACTCTATATTTCCATGTTTTAGTACAAATGGTAAGGTGTTCCTCTAGTGGGATCTATCCATTATACTTTTATATTTTCTTATATCCTCCTTCCTCCATTAGGTACCTTGTTTTTATTAAGATATTTAATATTTCCCATTGTGTAAAATGTTATTTTTGTGCATTCCACCAAAATGCAACATTAAAAATGAGTGTATGTTTCAATATGTCTAGTCTCCTTTCCTTAGTTTGGATTTTTTCTATTTGTGTGATGAAGATAGTAGGTCCCCATCTCTTGAGTATTTGGGTAATTTAATAGGTGAGATTCCTTGTACAATGTGATTTATATGGTGTCTTCAGATATAACTTCTAGGTTGTCTTCTATTATGTCACAATTGGTGTGAGGGTTATTATTTGTAAATGTGGTTCTCTGACAATGGAGTTCCAGTTCCTCCTACATCCATGCATCTAGCACTTCCTCACTATCTGTGTTGTATGTGATGCTTTAGATTTCAAATTCTCCTTTTGAGTTTGGATTTTCTAAATTTTCATTCGGTGGTAACTATGAAATTGTATATAGGTTTTTATTTTCAAATTCATTGTACTCTTTTGGGTGTACTTCTTCTTAGTATGTTTCATTTTGGTTTTTCCTAGGGGGATGCGAACTATTTTTTTTGTGTCAGCAAATGACATCTCCTCTTTGCAAGAGTCTACAATTCTAGTGGCATTCACAAACCATCTAAATCCTAGTAGGGCATTAAATGAATCAAAGGTTTCTTTAATTATGACTACTTCAAAGTCTATTATTTGTTTTACTCCCTTAACATTGACTTCCACTTATTTCCATGTCCCTATAGTTTTCATTCTAGTCTCATTTTCTAAACTAATGTTATATGGTGTGTGTTCCAATTGTGGTTTTCCTATCTGTTCCCATACTTCTTTTGGTAGCATATTGATATATGCTCCTAATTCCACCACGCCATTGGTTATCATGTTTTGTTTATATTATACTTATTGTGATCATAATTGGGCATGTTTTATATTATCCTTTTTTTTTATATTTTTGATATATGGTGCTTTACCCTATTCATTCCAATATTTACAAAATTGGTGTAGTTTATTTAGTAGGTTGGCTTTCTTATTCATTCTTATTAACTGTTTGAGCATTCCTACTTATTGACTAGAAAAATGTTGGTCTATTCCCTTATCTTATTATTTTGTGGCCACTTTCTTTGTTTCTTCCACTATCTCATCATGTTCTCTTTTAGTGGGGTGGAATTCTTCCTCATCTCTGGAGGTTTCATCTTCTATTGTATTTTATTGTCATTTGTGGCATTAGTTTTGTTTCTTGTTATCACTGATACTTTGTTGTGGTTAAGTACCTCTTTGTCAAAGTTAGTAGTCTCCATATTATTTTTCTTATAGATCCATTCATCTATCTTCATAGGTTCTTTGGGTACTTTTCTTAGTAATATTTCTCCTCTTGATGAGCTTATTTTTTGGAGATCATTGCTCTTTTCTTTTGGAGTTACATTCCTATAGTAGGTCTAGGCTCTATCACAGTTAAATACATCATGTTCTATACTACCACAAAATACATAGGGATTATTTCTATTCCTATAATGTAGAGCATGGTGGGCTTCAAAAGTTTCCAAGGAAACAAACAAAGATCTTGACTGCAATCAAAATTCTTCTTCAATGAAACAAGGTTTCATGGGCTACCAAATACACCAAGAAGCTAAATCAGGTTACAAACTCCTTACCAGACCCTAGAACACTTTGATTATCTTGATATTGATAGGATTAAGCCAAAAAAACTCTCTTAAAACTCTAGCTCTACCATTCTTCTGTCGTTCACACCCAAGACACCTATTTGCTTGTAGCATTCCACATGGACAAAATCAAGTGTATCTTTTAAACCAAACTGAATCTCCAAAAAAAAAATACATTTTAAAGAATCCATTATTGATTATTTCAACATATAAAAATCTAAGATAGGGTTTTTTTGAAAAGTAACCTCATAAGAATGACTATCCTACTGTCCTAAAGGCTTAATTTATCTCATATACGAGAGGGTTTATTGAAAATAAATACTCCTAGCCTCTTTTCACATTAGCAATGCCTCAAACACATTTAAATAAGTTTTCACATGCTATCTAAACCTTCACCAATCCTCTATCAATGCATTTTATACCAATTCCATCAATTAGCCATCAACTTTGAACCAAAAATCAAAGAAAATCAATTAGGACAACAACAAAACTTATGCAAGATGACTTACCCTGTATCTGCAAACACACCCAACTTGAAAAAACTCACTGAACTAACCCATTCCACTGATTTATAAGGGATTCCATTGGTGGAATGGTTGCTTATTCTCTTATTTGACTCTCAAACCCCTAAAATGAGGGTTTCAGGACAATCTACTGAAAAATGACTCAAACAAACCTAAATCTCAATGAAATCTCCCCAAATCCATTTTATTTAAAAGCTAACTCACTATTCTATCAAATCCAATCAATATTATGGTTTGATAATGATGTACAAACTATACAAAGCTTGCAAGAACAACAAGAAAACGTTGTATCTGTAGAACAGGGTACTTTTATTCACAAAACCTCTTCAAGATACAATCTTCTACCATTTTTCTCACCTTCACAAGGCTTTTAAAAAAATTACATCAGTTATCATAACTACCCCTTGAGTTCCCAATGACCAAAAACCTTCCCTTACAAAAGTGACTCTTCAACTTCTTGCATTTTGTGCATTTTTGCATTTTTGACAACATTTTGAAAGATTTTGCATTTTTTAATAACTTGACCCCATAATCCCATAGAAACCTAATTAAATGACTTAAGTACATTAGACATGGTCCAAATATGACCTCATTACAATCATAACATGATTAAGACTCAAAAATTACAAGTTTTCCTCATGGAGGTTTGAAGTTTACATGGTACCCTCCACCACCCTCCAACATTCTATCATAAAGTGGTATGGCTTACCAGATTCATAACACATGGCATCATTTCATCTTCTCCTTCCTCTACCTCTGCCTCTATCTCCACAAAATTTTCCTTTTTCATTGTAAGTGTCTTTATTTGATTGGTTTTGTATAGAATTTATATTTTTTTGTTTTTCCATGGTGGTATTTTATATCCACAATCTTGTTGGTATAATGGTCCCTCTACTAGCCCTTTGACATATTCCAACTTTTGTTAGTCATAATTAATTTTTATTGTAGAATCATCTCTTAATTGGAACAAATATGAGGGAAAATCTTTGGTATCATGATCATCCCATTCTCTACAAGATCCAAAATAGATTGAGTTTATCTTCTTGGTTAGTGTCCACAGATCTACTCATAATGTGTTGGCTTTATTTTCCCTAATTTCTTTTGGGAACTCATTCCTTATGTGCCTTTCTCTTCCATAGTAAGTACACTAGATATTGGGTCTTGGTGCAAATATATCTTGCTTTTCCATTATGTCTTACTAGAGTTTTAGTTGTTTTATCCCCAGTTTCAAGTTTGTCATCTCCCTTTTCTCTCTTTCTCTTTCTTTTTTTCACCAATATTGGTTTTCAATCTAGCATGCAAATGAAAATAGTTCTAGGTAGGTGTTAAAATGTCTTCCATCCAAAGCTATTCTAATTTTTGGTATCACCTTGGAGATGAACCATTCTATTTTTTGTTTGTTGGTCAATGGTTCTTCTAGTCTTTTGGTAACTTCTTTGAATGATTTGTCAAATTCCTTCATTTTTTCTTCCTCATTTTGTATAAGTTCCCAGAGCTTATTGGCTCCTTTTGTAGGAAAGTCTAGAGTATCAAATTTGGCTAAGAAATATTGTTTCACTACTTCCTAGTCTTTGTCATTGTTAGGGTATTTTTTCTAGTACCATTTTACGGTATCTCCATGGATTGATCCAATGAAGTCAAATAATTTTGTATCATCTCTTATTATGTGTTGTTTGTGCCACATAAATTCTAGGATAAATATATGCTATGTTGGTTCATATTTATCTTTTCCAACATTGGTAACTTCCTAAGAGTATTCATTTTTTATTCTTCTTCTAATTCACTATTTGTATATCCTATGTTAGAGTTGTATTCACTCATATTGTCTATATTGTTTTCTTTTTGTTGTTGTTCTCTTATGCTTTTTTCTCCTAAGTTTTGTTCTACTTCTTCCATAGAAATCCTTCTTGATTTTAATGGAATTAAGGGTGACTCATGGTCTGGGGGTTGTGTCTATTCAAATAGTTGTTTCATTCTTGAAGATATATGTTTGTTAGGAAGTGTCATTTGGCTATTTGATGATGCTATTTTATTAGAGGTTGTTAAACTCATATAATCTTCCTTATTTTCTACTGCATCTTCTCCTCTTATCTTCAAGAAACTTCTAATTACTAACTCATCTAATTACTTGGAATCAAATGTTATATTTCAAAAGTTTTGTATAGGATTTTTCACTGGTAACCAATCCACCTTTATCCTTAATTGAATATTTCTCCAATCCAAATGAGTAGCTAGTTTTTTTATTTAGATGAGATTTCATAATTCTTACTATTTCTCATTCCATTTTCTTTATGGTGTTTCCATAATATTAAATCTTGCATTCTAGGCTTTAGATAATCATGTTTATTTTTTCCATGCTAGAACTTAATTGTGGAATCCTTTCTCTACAATCTCTAGCAGCACCCTCAATGGCATGCTCTTCTTCTTCTTCTTCTTCTTCTTCTTCTTCTTCTTCTTCTTCTTCTTCTTCTTCTTCTTCTTCTTCTTCTTCTTCTCTAGTAGCACCCACAATGTCGTGCTTAGAAACACCCTCAATGAAATGCCAATCCTCTTTGTTTCTATTTCCTTCCACAAACTTCAAGTCCTCGTTTTTCCTCTTTTTCTTCTATTACCTCATTTTCCCATGGGTCTTGTTGGTCCATTCTTCCATTAATCCTCAAATATCCCCTAGGTGGTTTTAAAATTTTGAATGGTTACATATTTTTAGGGATATTTTGAGATCCCTCCCCCCTTTCCATATATCATCCCTTAAGTTCCTACCCCCCTCTCATAGAGGTAGTACCTAAGAGATGTTTCTGCAAAAAAAAATCCTTTTGCTATTTTTATCTCTTTTTACCATTATTTTTTTGTTATTTTACTCAGGACTTCTTCACTATCCTCTCTAAGGTCTCGACAACATAACAAATTTTAGCAAGAGAATATGGAAAATTATAGTTTTAATATATATACCCTAGTATCCCTCATGTAGTCAACTTATACCCCAAAGGGTATAGTGATAGAAGAGAGTAAGTGCAGTAGGAAACTATATCTAACAGTGACTCATGTATAACTTAAACATAGGTAATACTCATCCATAACACATATATCCACTAAATCCTTATATATATTTAGATATTCATTACATGGTTAGGTCTTAGTCTCTGCTTTATATTACAATCCTTTCTATGTTCGTATATTCTTCAAAGTCTTCCTATTTTGTTATCTATTACATAGATATACCAATGGCTAATCTCTTATAGAGACACGATCCTTATAGGGAACCCCTTAATCTATCTCCCTTGTCGATTTGATTCTCTGGACATGCTTTACGGTTGGTTGCGGTAGGTTCTACTTTGTTCCTTGTACCCTTCCAACAATTGTCATGGGTCATGGGAAAGTAAATGAAAGAGTTGTCATGCGTTATATGTGTAGGTGTATTATTATGGTGTTGTGTTGGATGGAGAGTTTTATTAGTTTCATTAATGGTATCTAGTTCTTAAAATAGTAGTAGTAAAGGGAAGACGAAGGCTACATTGCATGTGGTGTACAAAGTGGTGGATCTAGAGGGAGAAGAGATAAAGGTACTAAATGCAATTAGGGTTTCCTCTAAATTTGTTGAATATATTTTTTAGGATTAGGAATCCTTGTTTATATATTTTTATGACAAGGATGTGGTCCTTAGCTAAGGAAATGGATGGGTAATATGTATGGATGAGAGGTCATGACCAACTTACTTTTAAATCCTAAGGAATCTATTACACTACAATGTCTATTTTTTCCCAATCCTTGATTTGTGCTACAATATCCTCTATAACCACCAATACTTTTTTAATACATGAATAAATTTATGGGATTTTTATATTTGGGTGAGAAGAATCTCCAAAGTTACATCGGGAATCTACATTTAGTTATAGATAATCAAGGTAAGTTGGCTCGTAGATTGAAAGAAATTTTTATTGTTTTAAATATTAAATTATCTTATGCTACTACTATAAAGTAGATAAATTAGTGTGAAGATAATGTAGATGAATCCACTTTGGAGGTGGATAATGAATAATCTATCAATGATTGCATTATAATAACTTAATTGGGGAACCTATGTAACTTTACACTCTTTTTGGACTTGCATGGCTAGGGTTGTGGTAACTTGCCTTGGTCCAAAAAACTCAAAAATGGTTGAATAACTTATTTTTTAAAGCATTTGGTGAACCTATATATACCAAAATTTGATGCTTTGACACGTCTTTCTAGCTCTTGGTGCCTAAACCAAGTGTGTGTGTGTGTGTTTGTGTAGTAATGGTCAAAATTGCATGCCTTGCACTTTTCCCTATCATTTTGGATCCAATTTGACTTATTTTTCCTTAATTCATTGAATAGTGTGTAAAACATTTATTTCACATGGAAGTTAGAAAAGAGCATGAACCTAGCTCAAATCCATTAGCACTCATCAAAGTTTGGGATCAAGATCTATAGATTTTTCACTCATAAACTTGGGTCAAATTCATGAATTGCATAATTGACATAAGTTTGTTTCAAGATTTCATAAATTAAGTAGTTTTATATTTTAAAATTTGGTCCAAATTTTTTATGCCATTTTTTCCTATAAAATGAATATTAGCACAAAACATTTTGAATTGCATGTTAGGGTGTTGTATTTAAGGAGAAACCTTGATTCATTTTGAACATCCTACCATTATTTTTTATAAATGAGTTCCACAAAAATAAATACTCCTAGTCATCTATAAAATTCTTTGTAAACACTGAAAATTTTATTCAAGTTATAGGGATAAATGTGAAATTTTTAGATCAAGATTTAGAGAAACACATGTTCATAGTTATACTTCAAATTTGTTGGCCTATAATTTTTGTGATAGATTTTGTAACTGTGTAGGGAAATTCACAATCATGGAAGTGATCCACGTAGTCACATAAAAAATGTGCTAATACATATTTAACCATTTGACATATCCTTATTTAATAGCAAGAATCAATCGGAAACATCTAGCAAAGTTAAAGCAACATCAAAAAAATAGCTAATTATTGTTAATATATTTATTTAAATTATATATGTATTTCAAATATAATTTCAAACAATTAACATCCCAACTCTTGGTCTTAAGGTACCTATTTATTGATGTTAATTAAATAATTTTCCCTAAGAAATTTGTGTCAGATAGAATTTATTTTCATATAAAAAATTATGTGTGTAAATGTACATGTATATTTATACATGTATATTTGTACATGTATACACACACATCAAACACTAAATTAATAATGCAATATTAATAATACTACCCAATGTCTTACACACACATCAAAGACTCAATCAATAATGCAATATTTTCATCTCTACATCCTCAAGTAAATGGCGCATCCCCATATGAGGGTGTTACCACAACAGTGTGTCATGTTGGTGTAGGTTTTTATTTTCCTAGTGGGTTAATTTATTTTCCCTTAGTCCTAGGTTTTTCCTACACTTAATTAAGCTTGCTTATGATAATAAAGTGAGTTTATTATTTAATAACTAGGAGATAAGTGATGAGGTGTTCCCTTCCTTAAAGGGTGGAACCACTTTCCACTTTTGGTGGCATCCTCCACTTTTTGTGGTTGATTCCTATTGGTTGGATTTTCCACCTACCTCCTCTCCTAAGTTCTATATAAACTCACTACCTAACTTGTAATTTCATCCATTCATACATATTTGCATTGTATCTTTTTAGCTTGGAAGCTCTTAATGCATTCTATCATATTGAAATTGCATAGTCTCTTAAGGTTCTGGTGTGCATTCTTTATGATTTTCTAGTTTATGTAGCTTTGATTTTCTCTTATAAAGTTTTTGGGTTATTCAATCTATTTTAGATTTCTAACATGGTATCAAATTTTTTGTTTCGAGAAATCTAAGTTCTTAGATTCTTGATTGAGAGATTGAGTTTGTTGTAAAAATCTTGTAAATTCCTATATGATCTTCTCTTGCGTTCTTGAACGATTTGAGAATCAGAAAGCATTTGCAAAGATTTAATTACCTCTTTATTTTGCATATGTATTTTGTGAGATGTGGGTGATTGCAACATTTTTGGTTATATTGGTAGCATTTTTTACTATTCTAATGCATCCAGAAGGCTCAAGAAAGTCAAATTTGGCTTTTGTTTCATCCAAATTGGAGATCATTTGACATAGTTGCAGGCGAGGGTTTGAAGAAATCCATTTTATCATTGGAGCCATTTTATTTTTTTCTTCATAAATCTAGCTTCCACTTATTTGTGAGAAAAACAATTTATGGGTTCTATAGCCAGGGTTGAAATCTCAACTGGGTATCTTTTAGATTTTGCATACCTTGCACAGATCTAAAGAAAATTGTTGTACAAAAAATGTTGCGCGTCATTTTTCTCTTGACTGAAGGTTAAAAAATTCTTTTTTTCATCTTCTCCTTGTTGGATCAAAAAACGATTTTTGGGTTTTGTTTTTAGTATCAAAATATTTTTGGGTTTTTGTTATTATCTATAAAAAATGAGTAGAATTTTTAGAAATCAAATCAGAAATAAAACTTTTTGCTAGAAAAAATTGTTTCTTGTAGGCTAAATTCAGCCATTTTTTTTAAAAATTCATATCTTTTGCTTTGGGCATTGGATTTCAGTAAATAAGATATCATTGGAAAGTTGGAGATGAGCACTTTCCATCCACAAAGGTATTGAGAAGATTTGTTTCCATTTTGTACCAGATATTTCAGGCTGAAGTTGTCTTGTGCTAATTTCTTCAACAGACCATAACTTTTTCCATGGTGCTCCATTTTTTAGAAATGAATAGGCATTAGAAAGGTCTTGAAGAGAACTACATAGTCATAAGACTATTTTTTTCAGATTTTGTCTCAAGTTTATGTTGTATCAAAATTTTTAATTTTGGTTATTTTGAAAAGGGTGGGGGTGTTTTGGGTGTTCTTATGTTCACTTTCTTTTCGCATTTCCTTTTGCATTTCTTCATCATGGCATCAACAATAGTTCCTATTCTAATTGCATACAACTATTTTGAGTGGAAAAAACAAATAAAAATTCATGTAAGAAGACTTGGTTTGCATAGAGTAGTAATGGGACTAGAAACTGAACCAATTGAAGATGAAAAAAGGTCTGAGTAATTTAACAAATGTGATAGAGCATATGGAGAATTGTGTGTATGTATCTCCTAATTTACTCTTTCATGTTGAATCTTTGAATACTCCAAATGAAATATGGAAAAAGTTAGAATCTCTTTTTGGTGCACAAGATTCTCTGAGGGGTCATATGTTGGATAATGAACTAATCATTTTAAATCCAGGCAACTTCAACACAACTAAGGATTTCTTCACCAAAATGAAATCACTAAGGCAACAATGTGGAATTGATAAGAAAGATGAACAATTGATTCTAAGTATTCTCTCAAAGCTAAGTTTTGAATATTCAGTATTTGTTTCTACCTTCTATGCTACTAAGGATGCACTTGGATCTCAATTCAAGATGCAATATTTGGATGATTTTGCTACTTCTCTCATATGGGAGAAAGATAAGCTAATTCAGATGGGCACTCTTAAGTCTTCTAAGTCTCATGATTTGGCTGCCAACCTTGGCACAAATTAACAAAGAGGACAAAGTAGTAATAATGATAGAAACAAAAGAATAGCAAAGAGAAGAAGAATCAGAAATCGGCTACTCCAAGAGCAAGTAATGAGACCTCATCTTCAAAAGGTGACAAGCCTAAGAAAGAGAGGGTAAAATGTGCATATTGTAAGAAACCCAGTGATGATGAGCACAAATGTTTGAAGAAATAGGTTGATCATTTGACACACATTCTTGAGAAGAATAATCTCAGTGTTCATGATTCCATCAAACAGAGTTCAGAAGAGGGTTCTCACAAGGCTAAAGAGAATAGGAAGGGGAAAGGAAATGGCAAGGCCCTTGTAGCAGTTGCTTCTCCATCATCCACTTGGGTTCTTGATTCGGGTGCTTCACACCACTTTGCTTCAACTGAGGATGAACTTGAATCTATGGAGCCATGTCCTATGCCTTCCATTTGGATGGGTGATGATACTCCACTTGAGGTGTGTGGGAGAGGGTATATTGATATGGGGGATGGCACATTCTAGGATGTTCTTTGTGTGCCCTCATTATCAACTAATCTCTTATCTATCTATCAAATCACTCACACATGCACAGGAAAGAGAGTTGAGTTTACTCCTAATTTAGTGGTGATTCATGAGATGCAAAATGATTCTACAGTTGTAGTTGGGAGAGTAGATCATCAGTCTTAGCTTTATTTTTTCTCTCACTTTGTTCTTGATCCTTCTTCAACTGTTCTACTCACTCATTCAAATGATATGAGTAACTTGTGGCATCAACGGTTTGGTCACTTGAACTACTGCTACCTACAACAACTCAACAAATAGGACATGGTTATACGATTTCCTACAGTTTTCTTTTCTAAAGGTGTCTATCATGGTTGTATTCTTGGAAATAATCCTAAAGAGAAGTTTAAAAAAGGAAAAGCTTGGAGAGACTCACATCTTTTGGAGTTGGTACATAGTGATTTGGCAGGGCCATTTCCACAACCATCTTTTAGTAGAGCCCGATATGTTTTGGCATTCATTGATGATTTCTCTACGTACACCATTGTGTACTTTCTCAAACAAAGTTTTGAAGTCTTCGATTTATGCTTGGAGTACAAGGCTTTCGTAGAGAAACAAAATAGAAAATCTATCAAATTTCTACATACAGATAATGGGGGGAATATGTCAACCACAGGTTTGTGTAGTATTGTACTTTAGAGGGCATTTATTTGAAGCATACAAACCCCTATAGTCCTCAACAGAATGGAGTTGCAAAAAGGAAGCATCAGTCCTTGAAAGAGATGGCTAATTATATGATTCACTCCAAGTCTTTGGCATCACCTTTCTGGGTAGATTAAGCCATATATTGTGCATGTTATATCCAAAAAAGCATTCCCCACAAAGTCGTGAATGGGGTAACTCCTTTTCAAGCTTGGATCAGTCAGAAACTGTCAATTAAGCACTTGCAAGTGTTTGGCTCTAATGCATGGGATCACATTCTAGTAGAGAAATGCAAGGAAATGGATCCGCAGAGAAAGCCTTGCATAGATGTTGGTTACCCAAATGATGTCAAAGGCTACAAGCTTCTTCATCCTACCACACATGGGTTGTTCATTGAGAGGAGTGTTCACTTTGAGGAGAGTACTTCCAATCCTTCTCTCGAAACTTCTCCCACCACCATCAACTTGGAGTCCTTGTATCATGATGATAGTTCTTCAAAGGTTCATAATACTTCAAATCATGATGAGGAGTCTTCTTCCTCCACTTCAAATGATGATAGTGATCATGAAGATGCACATAGTTCATCTTCAGAGGATGTTGATTCTCCTCCTCCAACCATAGGACCTCTTTGGGCTCATCAGACTTTGTTGTAGTGCCCCTCCATAGTAGCCTTCCTTGATATTCGAGTAAGTGTTTATTTGTGATGCCATGTTGATTTCATTATTATGTTGTTTAGTGTGTGATTGAAATTTTGTGGTAAATAAAATATTTTAAATGGCCTTGCTTAATCAACTTAATTAAATTAAAATTGGTTGCAAAGTAATTTTTAAAAAAATAGAATTAAAATAATAATTAATAAATCAATTTTGTGAAATAGAAAGTATACAGTTATTATTAAATAATTAAATTAATTTTTTTTTAATAAAAAGTGTTGTTTTAAATTATATTTAATAATAATTGATATTGTTAATATCTTGAGAGGATAATTATTGTTTAATGTTATAAGTGAGAAAATATTTAAATAAAATAAAATATTAAAATTAGAATTTAATTTCGAATAAGGATAGATTTTAAAGAGAAAGAAAAGAAAAGTAAAAGATAGAAGGATTTCGCATGTAGAGCATGCATATCTTTGAACTGGGTTTTGTTTGGAAACATGTTTTTATGAGTGTTTTTTTTGTCCTTTTGTTTCCTGAAAAATGGAAGCTTTCCGTGTTGTGAATAATTATCTGTTGGTAGATTTTATGATGATTAATTTTGGGTTTCAGGGGGGATCTTGGATTTTTTAGTTTTCAAACAAAAACAGGGTAAAAAAAAAATTGATCCATAGAAAGGTTGCATGTTGTTAATGGTTTTAAAAAAAAAAGTGGTTGGGATTTGGATAATTCATTGCTACCATAGGAGCTTGGTCTCAACATTGGGATTCTTACCTTAGCCAACATCGTTTCTAGGTTGGCTTCTTCATCACTCTTCATTTTGTTTATCCGTTCAATGCAGTTTGTACTCTATTATTGTGTTTTATTTTCTTCTTCCTTTGGTAATTTCAATATGCTTGGTATATATATATATATATTTTGCTGGATAGAAATCGATGTTATGTTTGGAATCAATGCTTTTATAAATCTTGAGGCGTGATCTTATACTTGGCTTGTAAATTTTTAATGGCGTCAACCTCTACAATCATGTACATTTGATGGAAAATTTCTGAAGCTCTCACATTTCATTGTATGCTATTTATTTACTCTTTCCAAACACATGTTGTGAGCTTTTCAAACCTTTGCTCTATTCATTTTGGCACACCTCCTCTCTCCCCGTGTTTCGTACCTTAGATCTTTGATATAATTCTAAACGGAGTAGATTTCAACTTTTACGTCCTTGATATGGATCGGCCTCCTATGCTTTAAGCCAGTCTAGTCATTTTCTCTTGTTTAAACGTTTTGTGTATACCTCCTTCATTCTTAATGGTAGTGACTTTCTCTGTAGTAGTTGATCTGATTCAGTGCATACTCTGCTCTAACCAAACTAGAGTCGGCCCTCT
The DNA here is from genome assembly GCA_007258455.2 of Sequoia sempervirens. Lineage (NCBI taxonomy): Eukaryota > Viridiplantae > Streptophyta > Pinopsida > Cupressales > Cupressaceae > Sequoia > Sequoia sempervirens. Next base: position 57,200 of record VDFB02122928.1, read on the forward strand.
TTTTGCATTTGCTAGTGCGGGCGCAAAGTTCAACCATACGCACCTAATGATCAACTATATATATAATGTAATAAGGGTTACTGATGTGTGAAGTTGTGCTACCTCATCCTTTTAACCTATGTGTTTACATGCACCTTGAACACAAGCAAAGTCTACAGTGTTCGCATGTGCTCCAACATGCTCATAAATTCAATGATTTTGAGAGCTTCCTTGCTAAATTCATTTTGTGCTTATCCTGCAGTTTTGCGCCCTTTACTCTTGCTAAAAGTATTGGGCTTTATTTTGTGAGCTGAGTCCATTTTTGTTAGGTATAATTCATATTCCATGCTTATCTTCAGTCTATTTGATATTTTAGATAGGAGACAATTCAAATGTGTAATCACATCAACTTGATGAACAGATTAAATGGGCTTTTGAAAATTTGAAATATATATATATATATATATATGTTGTCACTTTATGATTTGATGTATTGAATTAGAAATTGCATTTTGTTAATAGTATAGATATGCATATTAGGTGTTATGATATTAGTAATTAGATGATTAAAATATTTGCTTAAATAAACGATTTAGATTGTCTTTGTTAATCAATATATGATGATTTATATCATGATTATTCAATAGTTGTGTAGCTTTATAATTTTATAGTTCTTAGTTTTCAATTAATTGATAAATTCGCATCCATAAACATTGATTTGAGTTGTGTGATTTCCACGTAAATGGTTGGATTCTTAGCTAACAATATATATTAGAAATATAATGAATGTTGTCACTTTTGTGTAATTGTTCAAGTGGGTTTAATGAAAGATTGTGTTGGATGAGTTTAGTAAATGAATATTTTTAACTAAAGTGAATTGTATTAATTTATGTATATTTGAGAAGTAGGGTTCGTTAAGTTAGATAGGTGAAGTTACATTTCTTAGTCTTGGTTACTTAAAGTTTTTCTGAATTGGAAGGTTGTTATTGAATGAGTAATTAAGTGGGATAGATAAATGAATTTTGGAAATAGAGTTGGGGAAAAATGTTTTATATTGTGATAATTAAATGATTATATTAGATAATGGAATTGGGAATATTGAATTGCAAGAGGAAGTAAGTTTTCCTTATGGTTAGTAGATTATGTAGATAAATAATTAATTAGTAGGGAAAGGAAATTTGAGTTAATTATAATTGTATATATGAAGGGTTTATTTAAAGAGTTAAAATTAGGTGGTCCCTTCTAAAGGTGTATTTCATTCATGATTGCTTATTTATTGTGAGTTTGGTTTATATAGCATATTTAAAGGTTGCAATGTTTGATTTTTATTGTTGTTCATTAGTCAAATTGCAAGTTGTTGAAAATTAGTGGTTGGGTATCATGTGAGAAAATTGAGGTCTCCCTTGGATGCCCTGTTGATTAATTTACTATTAATTTTTTAGGTTGATTTTGATTTTGAGATCATGTTGTGTTGTCACTTTGATGGGGGAATCATTATGTTAGTGATTTGTTAGACTTCCAGAGGTTTGAGGGGAGTATGGGTTTTTTTTACTTTCCAGAGTTGGTATGGGGGTCGGGGATCTAGTGAGGTTGTCTGGTTAACCCAAAATGGGGTCTGGAAACCTAGGAAGATCTGCATTGGGTAACCCATATCAAGCCATAAGTGTTTGCATGATTTTTGTGTTGCTTGACCTAAAAGTGGGTGGTTTGATGATCTTGGTCATTTTGATAATGGTTGATCTTTATACTTGGATTGTGTTTATGTGGGTTTGAGCCTTGCACCGTGGAAATTGTTTTATAATGGAGATCTTGTGTGAGGTGGTGCATGCCTCATTTTATGTGACTTTATATGGTTTTGTTGGTTGGTGCAAGTTGGCTTACCCTGTTGGTGACTATGAGTCTCTTGTTGCTAGTAGGGGGAGTGGGTTTCAATGGGGGCCGACACACAAAGTGGCATATAGGTAACTAATTGAGAGTTTCTTTAATTAGTGATAACCTAATAATTAATTAGGGGGTTTGGGTATTATCTCACATTAATCTAGATAAGGTAGCCTCACTCATGGCTCAAGTTGTCATTTAGGCTTGAGATGAGTGGAAAGGCTTGGAATGGAAAAGATCAATTGCCTTGTCCTCTTGAAAGGTATGTTTATCACACATGAGTGAGAATGGGGGCAAGGGATTGATAAAGGTTGCCAAGGTTTAGCTAGGAAGGGGATTGGTAACCTAGGAAGATCCATATTGGGTAACCCATATTGAGCTTATGTGATGACACTCTTCCCTTTAGCAACCTTGTATGTTTCTTGTTCCCCTCTTATTGTTCTTGTACCTTTGGAAGTGGATGTTCTTATGTTTGTTTTTTCTTTTTTTGTGGAGTCTTGTTAGCCTTGTTCACTTAACTATTTTATTAAAGAGCTCAGAACTGTCATCATTCCCCAAAGCACATAGAACTAGAAGAATGACACAAAGAGAGTGAAAATAAAATAAAAAATAAAGACTTAGTTTTGGGTCAACATAGAAGAGACATTGCAGTTTCAATGCTTTGTGTCATCCCCAAAAGGAAAAAACAAGCGAAAAGAAAATGAAAAGGAAAAAGAAAAGGAAAATATTTTGGGTCAACATGAAGGAGACATTTCGGTCTTAATGCCTTACATCATCCCCAAAAGGAAAAACACAAGAAATGAAAAATAAAAAGGAAAAAGGACTGATTGGGTCAACATGGAAGAGACATAAGGTGTCTCTATGATTTGTGTCATCCCCAAAAGGAAAACACAAAACAATGTATGACATATAGAGGAATAGAGGTATGAATAGATGAAGTGTACAAAGAGAGAGAGAGGACATTAAACGCACGTTACAGGGGAACACAATACGTACATAAAACTAAAGAAAAAGAAAAAGGAACTAGTAATGCAAATGTAATTCAACCATTAACAGAGCTATTGGCTTCTCAATGGAAGGTAAATAATGCAGTTAAGAGACAAGAACAAATGCATGACTAGGATAAGGCTGACAACTTCTTGCCCCTTACTAGATGTGAAGCAAAGAATGAGCCAAGAAAGGTGATGTAAGGATCATGCAATAGTGAGAATGAACAATTCTAAAAATATGGTACGATGAAATTAGTTTTTTTTAAGGGATGATGGGAAAGCACTCAGTATCAGTGAAGTGATACTTGTTCAATATGTCATTCAATGTTTGACATTCTCTAGTTCGATGTCCAAGAACACAGTGATATTTGCAATATTGTATGTTAGAGTCTTTAGGAAAAATAACCAAACTATTCATAGGTGGTAAAAGTATAAGGCCTTTGTTTATAAGCAATTGAAGTCTCCTTTCACATTCAGGTGGAGGATGTGTAGGAAAATTGAGATTTTTTAATTTGTAAGGTCCTTTTTCATGAAAGGAAGGAGGGAAAGGACCCATGGGGATCCTAGCATCCCTGACATGAGAATCATGTAAAGGTTGTTCAGGTGGAAGGAGAATGTTTAAGTAAGGAGGAGAATCAAAGATCAATGTACCATCATCTAAAAGTCTCCAATATTCAAAAGGAGGTTTATCAGTATGAGGAGGATCTCAATATCCTAATCCAGTTGTGTTTTCTTCATATGGTTTTTGTTCAAAAAGTTGGTGAATGTTATGTTTTATTGTCGTATCACAACCTTGTTTACTTAGGATAGTAAAGCCCTTACCATAGGTTTCTCTAAGGTTAATTGTTGTGTTTGTAACTTTGTTATCATAAAATGGGTGAGGGTGTGGTTGTTTAGAGGAACTAGGTCCACTTGATGGAGGGAATGTAGGTCCTTCATTAGTTTTGAGGTGAAGATAACCAAATTTATCAGTTGGTGCAATAGTAGGGAGGTTTTGTGGCCTCATGGATGGGTAAAAGGTTGCATTGGCTTCAAGGTTATCAAGACATTCATTTAATAAATTTTTCATGCCCGCGTCATCTTCTCTAATGATGTCTACTTCATGAGGAGGACAATCATGAGGAGTTGGAGGAGCATGAGGAAACTCAAGATCATTAAGATCACAACCAAAGGCACAACTGGATATGTCTACTAAGGATTTCAGGGAATTCCAAAAATTATTAAACGAAAAGGCCATGATGCAAGGAAATTAAATGGAAGAAACAACAAATCTAGAAAATATGACAAGTACAGTAACATAAAATAGAGATGCTAGAAATACCCATAAATTACTAGAAATTACAATGCAAAATATGCAAAAGGACTAAGTCGCCCAGGGTGGTGATTTAGTCCCACTGATGATTTTTTTGTTTTTTTTAGGATTTTTAAATGTAATTCTATGTCTTTTAGATGCACAAATGAAACTACAGTATGTAAATGCAAATTTTTTGTGTTTTTTGATGCAAAAAATGATGCAATAATGCAAGCTAATTGAACTTTTCACTAATGCAATGGAAAACCCCTTGGATGCCCTTTAATCAATGCAAGATGCAATTCAAATGAAACCTAAGATACACTTTTAAAATTAGAAAGGAATATGCTCAAATGATAGGTTCACCAAAATGTAAACGATGATTTTGGTTTTCCCTCACAATGCTTTACTCCTAGGGTTTTTCACCTAAAAGGAGAAAGGGAATTGGATGGGGTCCAAAATGCAATAGTTTACAGTCAAGATTAATGTAAATGAGATGTATTATTCCTAATTAAGATTTCCTAATGTTCTAATCTCAAATTGAAACGTCCTAATGATACAAAACTTAGTAAATGTAAAGTGCTGGAAAACACAATGTGATATGCAAAAATGCCTAAAAATGCAACTAAATGATGAAATGACATAACAAAATGAAAGAGGTGCACCTGTAATCTGAATATTGATGTTATAAGATTCTGGAATCCTAAAAATTTGATTGAAAATGTTGATTGGTACGCTTATGCCAGGTGGGACAACTTAGTCCCAGTTTGAGGAAACTTTGTCGAAACGAGAATCTACTAAATGGGTATCCATAAATGTCAAAACCAATTTTTAGGCCTGGAAGCGAGACTAATCTACCACTAGTGGTGACTTATTCCTCCTATAATTCTTAGGAAATTTGAGACAAAATCTTGTAGTCTCAAGTCTACTCTTTCTTTTCTAACAAGTGTCTACACTTGATTCTACAGAAAACGGGGTAGAAAGCCTCTCCAAGCTTGAACTAGGGTTGTGTTGACTTGATTGACTTTGTAGACTTGTTGACCACCTTTCAACACCTAATTTTTTGATAAATATGCATACAAAGTTCTACAAATACACATGCAAAAGGGGGAAAATGGTTGAGAGTTAGGGAATAGGAGTTTGCCTTGGTCAAACCCCACTTTGGTAATCAAACCTTAAACAATGAAATTAGTATGATAAATAGATAACATGCAAATTTCATAAACTTACCACAACTTTGATGTCCAAAATTTGAAGATATGCAATGAAGTGCTCCAATAGATTGACTTGATAATGCTTGATTTTCTTGAATGCTTGTGAGTGACTTGATGAATGCTTGTAAATTAGAAGAGTGTAGGAGGAGATGTAAAATGAGGGGAAAAACCCTTATTTATACCTAATTTTACTAAATTTTCCTAAAAGTAACACATCGCAGGCTGACCTCAAGGGTTAGAGGACAAAATCCCACTAGAAATTTAAAATTATGTTGAGTTTTGTGCCAAAAAGGACCAAGTCACCCCTATGGGTGACTTGGTCCCACTTAAGAAAATTAAGTGGGTGTCGGGAATTGCGGGCATTAAATGTTGTTTAACAGGAATATCCTCAAAAACACACTTGAAAATGGTTGAAAAGTGTATTAAGGGGTCATTTAGACATGAGAAAGGGTTGAATTAGTGAAATTAAGCCTAGAAAAGCATGAAATCTTGTTACAAGACTTTACAACACTTCAAAATAGGACTTAATAAGTGATGAAAAGGTGATTTTTAGGTGAATTCTAATGAATAGAGTCTAGAAAAGTGTAGAAATGTTTTACAACACTTCACAACACCTTCACAAGACATCATAATTTGAATGTTTAGGACCTAATGTGAATGTTTAAGCCACATTACAACATTAAACCTAGGAAAAAATCAAGCCAAATTCCATTAGAAAGACTCAAGTGAGCATAAAAATGTCAACTATACATTTTTTGGCAACACATGTATATATTTATTCTTGGTATCATCTTGTGTTCTCTTATGGATGTTTATCACTGATGTAATGTAATGGATGGATGTACATTGTAATGGTTTTGAAATGTAATCTTGTTATATGTTAATCATCGTTATGGGATTGGGATTTATGTTAAGTAATGCAATCATGTGTACCCCAGAGGACGTAGCTAGATAATGTATAGGTATAGTTTCACTTAGTTTTGTATGTTAATGTACATTTCGTAGTAGTTTTACTTTAAAAAAAAAAATTGTGCTATAATTGTTAGTTAATTTGTTGTCCTTTAGGGTTAGCGTGGTGGGGCATTACAACTTGGTATCAAAGCCTAGGTTCATACACTAGACACTTTGGATACATGTGAGCCCATTATGTTGACCTAGTGTCCATACTCTTGAGGTTAAGACTTTCCTTTTTGTGTCATCCTCACTTAGCAACCTGAGTTTCTCTTTAGGTGGTGTTGGTCCAATGGTGCAAAAAATTGGTGGAAAGGATAGGACCCTCGGTGTAGTGCATAATACACTGATATTCTTCCTACCAAGGATGCATTATGGACCCTTGTGTTGTCTTGTGGTGCATTTCCTAGTGATGTGAATTTGTGAGTGAATGAGAAGAGTGTGTGTTAAACTTGGAATTTTGTGCTTATGAGTGGTAAATTGTGTTTTCTTGATTCTGAAAAGGTGTAAATTTTTGGTCTTTTGCTGAATATGTTGTGATATTTTGTGTTGAATAATGAATAAAGTGGAATGATTTGTGTGTAAATGATTATATTAAATGAAAATGTGTGCTTTGTGTGGATAATTATGTGGTGTTTTTATGGAAATATAGCATTCCAAGGGTAAAAGAATCCACTTGAATGACTGGTACTAATGTGTTATGTTTCCACCCTAGTTTGTTATTTTTAGGTAGTCGGCTTTAGAAATCGGTGATGAAGGTAAAGTAATTGGGATGTTTAGATGTCATGTAGTGATCCATTTTTTATATGACATAGGATATAGGTTCATGGCTATGATCGTTATGTGATTATTATTTTGTTTGTTAAGTAGCAGATTGTTTACAAGTTGATTTGATTATTAGGGTTGTTTTGACTGATGTGGTTATTGTTTGAGGTCTTGGTGAGAGGTACAATGTAGCATCACTCATTTGCGAGTGCCCTACTACATTGTGATTTCCTCTCATGATGTGTTTGTTATCTGATATATATATATATTGCTCGACATCTTGTTTGATGTAGGTTGTAGGTACCAAGCATCAACTCCACCTGCAAGGTCAAGTCTAAGCATGCCTTAAGAGCCCAATGGAAATGATGTGGAAAAGGGAGTTGAAAAAATGTCCCCAACCCTTACCATCATCCTTGACTAGGATGAGTACCCATCTTGTAACCCTGTCTGTCTGGTTTGTATTTTCTATCAGTTGTCTTACTTGGTGTTTATCGTTATTTGTTTAACTTGAGATGATGTGTTGTTGTTTGTTATTACATTGTTTAATATTTGGTTGCTTGAATATATAATGTTTCTTAGAACTGTGTACGTGTTATTGTACTTTGTGACTTCCAAAAGTAAGTCAAAACTTAGGGGGGGAGGATGTAGTTCCCCTCTGTATTGGCCTTCCTTGATATTTGAGTAAGTGTTTATTTGTGATGTCATGTTGATTTCATTATTATGTTGTTTAGTGTGTGATAGAAATTTTGTGGTAAAAAAAATATTTTAAATGGCCTTGCTTAATCAACTTAATTAAATTAAAATTAGTTGCAAGGTAATTTAAATAAAATTAGAATTAAAATAATAATTAATAAATCAATTTTGTGAAATAGAACGTATACGGTTATTAATAAATAATTAAATTAATTTGTTTTATAAAAAGTATTGTTTTAAATTATATTTAATAATAATTGATAATGTTATTATCTTGAGAGGATATTTATTGTTTAATGTTAAAAGTGAGAAAATATTTAAAGAAAATAAAATATTAAAATTAGTATTTAATTTTGAATGAGGATAAATGTTAAAGAGAAAGAAAAGCGAAGTAAAAGATAGAAAGATTTCACATGCAGAGCATGCATATCTTCGAACTAGATTTTGTTTGGAAACATGTTTTTATGAGTCTTTTGTTTGTATTTTTGTTTTCAGAAAAAATGGAAGCTTTCCATGTTGTGAATAATTCTCTGTTGGGAGATTTTATGATGATTAATTTTTAGTTTTGGGGGGATCTTGGATTTTTTAGTTTTCAGACGGAAACAGGGTAAAAAAAAAATGATCCATAGAAAGGTTGCATGTTTTTAATGGTTTTCAAAAAAGAAGTGGTTGGGATTTGGAGAAGTCGTTGTTTCCATAGGAGATTGCTCTCGGCACTAGGATTCTCGCCTTAGCTAGCATCGTTTCCAAGTTGGCTTCTTCATTGCTCTTCATTTCGTTTATCCATTAAATGTTGAGTTTGTTCTCTATTATTGTGTTTGATTTTCTTCTTCCTCTGGTAATTTTGATATGCTTGGTCTATGATTATATATGTATTTAAGGCTGGACAAAAAAAATGTTATGTTTGGAATCGATGCTTTTATAAATTTTGAGGCTCGATCTTGTACTTGGCCTGTAAATTTTTAATGCGTTGACCTCTACAATCATGTACATTTGATGGAAATTTTTCTAAGCTCTCACATTTCATTGTATGCTATTTATTTACTCTTTCCAAACACATGTGAGCTTTTCAAACCTCTACTATATTCATTTTGGCACACCTCCTCTCTCCCCGTGTTTCGTACCTTAGATCTTTGATATAATTCTAAAAGGAGTAGATTTCAAGTTTTATGTCCTTCTTGATATGGATCTACCTCCTATGCTTTAAGTCGATCTGGTCATTTTCTCTTGTTTAAACATTTTGTGTATACCTCCTTCATTCTTAATGGCAGTGACTTTCTCTATAGCAATCTATCTGATTCAGTGCATACTCTGCTCTGACCAAACTAGAGTTGACCCTCTTTTTGCATTTGCTAGCATGGGCACAAAGGTCAACCATATGCACCTAGTGATCAACTATAAATATGATGTAATAAGGGTTACTGATGTGAGAAGTTGTGCTACCTCATCCTTTTAACCTGTGCGTCTACATGCACCTTGAACACAAGCAAAGTCTACAGTGTTAGAATGTGCTCCAACATGCTCATAAATTCAGTGATTTTTAGAGATTCCTTGCTAAATTCATTTTGTGCTTATCCTGTAGTTTTGTGCCCTTTACTATTGTTGAAAGTATCAAATTTTATTCTATGAGCTAAGTCCTTTTGTGTTAGCTATAATTCATATTCCATGCTTATCTTCAGTCTATTTGATATTTTAGATAGGAGATAATTCAGATGTGTAATCATATCAACTTACTTGATGAATGGATTAAATGGGCTTTTGAAAATTAATATATATATATATACGTTTATATTTATGTATATTTATGTATATATGTTACCACATTATGATTTGATGTATTGAATTGGAAATTTCATTTTTTAAATAGTATAGATATGCATATTAGGTGTCATGATAATAGTAATTAGATGATTAAAATATTTTCTTAAATAAACAATTTAGATTGTCTTTGTTAATCAATATATGATGATTTCTATCATGATTATTCAATACTTGTGTAGCTTTATAAATTGATAGTTCTTAGTTTTCAATTAGTTGATAAAATCACATCTATAAACATTGATTTGAGTTGTTTGGTTTTTGGGTAAATGGTTGGCTTCTTAGCTAACGATATTTATTATAAATCTAATGAATGTTGTCACTTTTGCATAATTGTTCAAGTGGGTTTAATGAAATATTGTGTTGGATGAGTTTAGTAAATGAATATTTTTACTAAAGTGAATTGTATTACTTTATGTATATTTGAGAAGTAGAGTTCGTTAAGTTAGATAGGTGAAGTTACATTTCTTAGTCTTGGTTACTTATGGTTTTTCTGAATTGGAAGTGTTAGCTCTCAAAAACATAGGCGGATTGCCTCAAGAGGCTGCCAATCTCTTGATATGCTTTAGGGTAACAGACAAGGTCAAGAGAGCTCGACCTTCTACGCTTCAGGTGCTGCTAGACCTAGGTGGGTGTACCTAACTAAATGAAGCAGACTTGACTTATGGTTATCTTTCTGAAATGCTTTTGTCCACAATGGCAGATGACAGTGAACAAATGAAGTCAAACTTAATAGCAATCTTCAAATCTAAATCCTAAAATGCTTAATTAACAAATGTAAAGAGATTAATTGAATTCAAAATGATGAAATATAGAGACTAGTGCCTTGTTGGGTATGTGGAGTCAAATGAAACAGAAGTGAGCAACTTATTCTGGCAGAAAATCAAATTGTAGGCATATGATTTGTTCATAACTTGTATAAACAATGCAGGATTATGATTACTAAGCTCTACTTTAAGAATCCATATGAATCTCCCTAATTACTGTGATCAACGAAAAGGATTTAATCTTTACTTGAGAGAACCAATTGATTAATCACACAAATACATCAAATGTGCATTGACAAATTGAACATAAACTTGTTATGTCAATTTAAACAACCAAAAAGAATCAAATTGGAGACAACTTCAACAATACTTTTCAATAAGTTCAACATACAATTGACACCAGAAATAACCTGCCACACCAACTGAATTTCATTGGAATCACCATTTGAAAACATGCACATAGTCTCTGATAAGAGAAAACTATTCTACTGTAGCCATATGACTACCTACTAATTCTAATCTAAAATCTGATGATAGTCAATTACAATCAGGGTGCATATATATACACCAGCAATCCGAAAACAAATTGCTTCAAAATTATGTCAGCCACTGTAGAAATCGGGCTCCAATCAAGTCAGCCTCAGTGTTTGAAATTCTATTTCTATTCGCCAGTGAACCAGTCGCCAAGACAACACAGAAGGTATGCCGAAGGCAACTGTATCGTCAATCGTTAATCATCCCACGTTCCTCCATTCCTCGTGCTATTCGCTTTCGCCGTAACAAACTGTTTGCTACGCCGAAGTTAGGAAGCACCCTTATGTCTCCTTTGTGTTTTGCCATAGCTCCGTGACATAGGGGAGACATCATATCGAAAACCCTATGTTACTCTAAGAGCACTGATGTGTTATATTTATTTCAATCGCCAAGACATAAGAAAATGTCTTACCAAAAACCATTCCCACTCACATTCGCCAAGATGAAACAGTATCGGGGAGAGGTCATATAGAGTGCCCACGTTATACCGAAAGCTCATAACCATCCTTGAGTATCGCTGTGACATAAGGGTTGTCCTGCCGATGAGTTCATGTCAATGTATGTCACCATAGCATCCAACAATCGCGGAGACCTCACGTAGAGAGTTCTTTGTTATACCGAAAGTCACCCGAGATCATTTGTGTTCACCAAGACAACACCCCTCTTACACCGACAAAGGCACCCCCTGTACATTATCAGTAAGACCCACCTGTATCGCTAGGACCTACTCTAAAGCAAACATCTCTCGCCGAGACCTCTTTGATATGCACAAAGTCGATGAGACCAAAGGTCTCTTGCCGAGACCTCAACCCGACAGCCTGAACTCATACCGATACATTCTCTTAATCTCTGGTCGGTGTGACAAAATGACATTTCCAAGACCAAATGCCAATAACAAAGACTCTAGCCGAAGTGAATCACCCGTGCAAAGTCGGTAAGAAAAATTAAACTCGCCATGACATTGCAATGAAAAGAATAACTCACACCGATGAACCCATACACCTAGTCGGGGAGACATGTTGAAATCGGTAAGACGCAACCTCAATAGCCAAGACATATGCCGATAGAAGCCTCCACAATCGCCAAAAAAATACCAAAGTCCTGCCGAATGAAGAATGCAGAAAACCTATGATCATCGTGACATCGGATGAGTCTTGCCAATAGGAAACACATAATCATGCAAGCAGAAAATGCAACATGGGTCGGGGAGACAGTCATGGACCTACGCCGATAGGAACCAGAATGCACAAAATGCACAACCCAATGAAACATATGATGCAACATGGTAAAATATGGGTAGAAAGTGTTCAAGAAGGCACCTATTTGGAAAATTATGAATGAAATCAAATGTAAAAACATCAGATTTTTACAGTTCTAACAGTGGCTCCATCTGGAGATGAATGATAGTTAGATCATTGCAAGGATCCAAAATCTTGGGTGAGTAGACCAAACAAAAAATGATGAGCCAGTGAGTAGAATGGTAATGGAAATGAAGCAAATGGAAGTGAATGCATAATGAAAATGGAGGTGGATGAAAACCTAAACTACTATGCATGGAAAATAATTTTAAAGAGGACCATCAAGAGTTGTCCATGCACTGGAAACCCTTAATCCTCTGTATTTCCAATTCACCTGTTTTGAGCTGTTACAGTCTGAAACTCAAACCACGCTTTCCCATGTCAAATACCTGGTTTTGTTTTGAGTTCATCAGATTTCTCTTGAAGACACAAGTCCAATCCTTCCTGTCACTATTAGTGCAAGTTTTGAGAAAATCACCAAGCTCAGCCTGGACCAAATTCCTTACATCATTCTGCAATTTATATTCTTCATTACCAGACAAATCTCTGTTATCTCCAACATACAAAATGCATACATATTCAATACAATATTTTGTACAATCTCTCTTACTGAAAAATTCTCCCAGCCATATAAAAATTTCACAATCTAAGTGCCTCTCTTGGAAAACAAAAAACTCTGTCATATCATTGTTGTTTAGGGAAAACAATTCAAAAACCTTTTGCATCTCTTTAGTATCACCATTTGTAAACAACACTAGATCATGACTCATGTCTTCAATATCATGCGTATGTGAACCAATAAAATCTGGACTTCTATCATCCTTGGTACACAAACAAATGTCTTCTTCGCAAGGATTATAAATTTCAAAAACACATACCTCATCCTAAATGGGCACTGACTTTTGATCAACACCACAAGTTTCATCATCATTCCAAGAAATACACAGGGAGTCATAAGAATCTTTACACAAAGATTTTTCACTGTCAAAACAAAAGTGAGCTAGAGACAAAACTTCAAGATCATCCTCATGTGCACACCCCTGGCATTTCGGAATTAACAAATCTGCCATATGTTCACTGACAAGTGAACAAGTCTAAAAATTTTCATCACTACAATTATACTCCTCACTTTTGTCATCATCAAAAAGAAATCCAATACCATTAGAGAATGGGAAAACAAAAACATCATCAGCGCTGTCATTTATGCCATAAATACTTTGTTTACCTGGAATTGTTTCCTCTTTTTCATAGAATGGACTTGAAAATATCTGAAACTCATTCATGGACATACCTTGGAAAAAATAAATTTGATCTTCATTTAAATTTTCATCATACAATGAGTTTGAAAAAGTTTGGAAATTATTTTCAAATGTACAAACCTCATCATGATCAAATGTATCTTCATAAATTTTAACTGCAGCCAGAGGTATTGTATACTTACTATTTGATGAATCAACATCTCCCATTGCCACTTCATCCAGATCCTCATAAGAAGAAGAAGAATCCCTTGACTGCAGATTAGAATCCTCAGGTTCATCATCAACATCAAAATATTCACAACAAACACTGCTCTCTCTGTGACAATCTGTTGTGCAAGAGAGATGCCCTGCACCTTCATCCTCCTCAACCTGATGAAAAGTATCTAAAGCCAAATATACTGTGTGATCTTCTTCATTTTTTTCCATATGCATTCCCTCTTCTTGCATCCTTTGGGCTACAACACAATAATCTGGGGAATGTGGCATGTCACAAAAATCACAGAATTAATTGTTACTTACCATATAGGTTCCCTTTGTCAATGGATCAGGAGCTTCCTTGTTTCTAGGCCTAGCTGTTATAGGTTTGTTGTCCTTCCAGTCTGTATTATAAGGCATGTCATGCACCCTCGGCCTTTCGTTCCTGTATGTGTTGCTTTGCTGAGAAACCCTAGGAATATCTCTTTTACTGATTATCCCAACAACCTTCCTATTGTTTTCAATTGTTTGTGCCATCTTCTGTGCTTCAGCCAAACTTCTTGGGAATTTATTTCTCAACTCATACCCTGTCTTTGGATCAAAAACATTCAAATAAATACTCAGTGCTACATAATCTGGTAACTTTGATCCAAGAGGTATCTTATTCTGCAACTTATTGAATCTCTAATTGAAATCATAAATTGTATCACTTTGATCCTTCTGAATGTGTATTAATTCACGAAGAGCATAATCTAGCTCACTTAGATTCCCAAATTGCTTGAGGAATTGATCTTGAAATCCTTGGAGAGAATCAATAGAGACAGGTGGTAAGTTGTTGAACCAATCCCTAACATCTTCAACAAGTGATATCATGAATAACCTCATGCGTAAATCTTCATAGGGCACATCCAAATCTTGGATGAAAGCATCAAAACTTCTTAAATGATCTTCAGTAGTGATTGCATCACACCCTGTAAACTTTGGAACAATACCTCTCCAACTGCCATCCATTGGATAAGGGGATAATGGAATCCCTGCCAAATCAAACTGTTTGATCATTGTTGTATGCTGGTGAGGGGGGGCACTAGGTGGGTACGGATGCTGGTACATCAGACCATAGTGTTTGTATGATGATATGGCATATAATGCTGACTATGAGGAGCTCCAACATAACCTCCCCAGAACTGAGATCTTATTTCATTCATGTTTGAACAGCTACAAAAATTCTTTCAGAGTCGCCACATACTTTTCCAAAAGTAGGAAAATCATTATTTCTGATCTTTTCCCAACAGAATCACCCTTTCTGAAATTTGTATGACTCTATAAGGCAAGGTTGCCTGCCACCAGATTTTCCTAAGTTATTCCCCAGCAGAGTCGCCAATTTGTTAGCTCTCAAAAACGCAGGAGGAATGCCTCAAGAGGCTGCCAATCTCTTGATACACTTTAGGGTAACAGACAAGGTCAAGAGAGCTCGACCTTCTATGCTTTAGGTGCTACTAGACCTAGGTGGGTGTACCTAACTAAATGAAGTAAACTTGACTTATGATTATCTTTGTAAAATGATTTTGTCCACAATGGCAGATGACAGTGAACAAATGAAGTCAAACTTAATAGCAATCTTCAAATCTAAATCCTAAAATGCTTAATTAACAGATGTAAAGAGATTAATTGAATTCAAAATGATGAAATGCAGAGACCAGTGCCTTGTTGGGTATGCGGAGTCAAATGAAACAGAAGTGAGCAACTTATTCTAGCAAAAAATCAAATTGTAGGCATATGATCTGTTCATAACTTCTATAAACAATGCAGGATTATGATTACTAAGCTCTACTTTAAGAATCTAGATGAATCTCCCTATTACTATGATCAACGAAAAGGATTTAATCTTTACTTGAGAGAACCAATTGATTAATCACACAAATACATCAAATGTGCATTGAAAAATTGAACATAAACTTGTTATGTCAATTTAAACAACCAGAAAGAATCAAATTGGAGACAACTTCAGCAATACTTTTCAATAAGTTCAACATACAATTGACACCAGAAATAACTTGCCACACCAGCTGAATTTCATTGGAATCGCCATTTGAAAACATGCACATAGTCTCTGATAAGAGAAAACTATTCTACTATAGCCATCTGACTACCTACTACTTCTAATCTAAAATCTGATGATAGTCAATTACAATCGGGGTGCATATATATACACCAGCAATCTGAAAACAAATTGCTTCGAAATTATGTCGGCCACTGTAGAAATTGGGCTCCAATCAAGTCGGCCTCAGTGTTTGAAATTATGTTTCTATTCGCCAGTGAACCAGTCGCCAAGACAACACAGAAGGTATGCCAAAGTCAACTGTATCATCAATCGTTAATCATCCCGCGTTCCTCCGTTCCTCGTGCTATTCCCTTTTGCCGTAACAAACTATTTGCTATGCCGAAGTCAAGAAGCACCCTTATGTCTTCTTTGTGTTTCACCATAGCTCCGTGACATTGGGGAGACATCATATTGAAAACCCTATGTTACTTCGAGAGCACCAGTGTGTTATATTTATTTCAGTCGCCGAGACATAAGAAAATGTCTTACTAAAAACCATTCCCCACTCGCATTCGCCAAGATGAAATAGTATCAGGGAGAGGTCATATAGAGTGCCCACGTTATACCGAAAGCTCATAACCATTCTTGAGTATCGCTGTGACATAAGGGTTGTCCTGTCGACAAGTTCATTTCAATGTATGTCGCCATAACATCCAACAATCGGGGAGACCTCATGTAGAGAGTTCTTTGTTATACCGAAAGTCACATGAGATCATTTGTGTTCGCCAAGACAACACCCCTCTTACACCGACAAAGGAACCCCCTGTACATTATCGACAAGACCCACCTGTATCGCCAGGACCTACTCCGAAGCAAACATCTCTCACCGAGACCTCTTTGATATGCACAAAGTCGGCGAGACCAAAGGTCTCTCACCGAGACCTCAACCTGACAACCCAAACTCATACCGATATGTTCTCTTAATCTCTAGTTGGTGTGACAAAATGACATCACCAAGACCAAATGCCGATAACATAGACTCTGGCCAAAGTGAATCACCCATGCAAAGTCGGTAAGACAAACTGAACTCGCCATGACATTGCAATGAAAAGAATAACTCACACTGATGAACCCATACACCTAGTCGGGGAGACATGTTGAAATTGGTAAGACGCAACCCTGATAACCAAGACATATGTTGATAGAAGCCTCCACAATCGCTGAAACAATACCAAAGTCCTGCCGAATGAAGAATGCAGAAAACCTGTGATCGTCGTGACATCGGATGAGTCTTGCCGATAGGAAACACAGACTCATGCAAGTAGAAAACGCAACATGGGTCGGGGAGACAGTCATGGACCTACGCCAATAGGAACCAGAATGCACAAAATGCACGGCCCAATGGAACATATGATGCAACATGGTAAAATATGGGTAGAAAGTGTTCAAGAAGGCACCTATTTGGAAAATTATGAATGAAATCAAATGTAAAAACATCAGATTTTTACAGCTCTAACAGGAAGGTTTTTATTGAATGAGTAATTAAGTAGGATAGATAAATGAATTTTGGAAATTGAGTTGGGGAAAATTATTTTATATTGTGATAATTAAATGATTATATTAGATAATGGAATTGGGAATATTGAATTGCAAGAGGAAGTAAGTTTGCCTTATGGTTAGTAGATTATGTAGATAAATAATTAATTAGTAGGGAAAGGAAATTTGAGTTAATTATAATTGTATATATGAAGGGTTTATTTAAAGAGTTGAAATTAGGCAGTCCCTTCTAAAGGTGTATTTCATTCATGATTGCTTATTTATTGTGAGTTTAGTTTATATAGCATATTTCAAGGTTGCAATGTTTGATTGTTATTGTTGTTCATTAGTCAAATTGCAAGTTGTTGAAAATTAGTGGTTGGGTACCATGTGAGGAGAAAATTGAGGTCTCCCTTGGATGCCCTATTGATTGATTTACTATTAGTTGTTGAGGTTGATTTTTATTTTGAGATCATGTTGTATTGTCACTTTGATGGGGCAATCATTGTGTTAGTGATTTGTTAGTCTTCTAGAGGTTTGAGGGGAGTATGGTTTATTTTTACTTTCCAGAGTTGGTATGGTGGTCAGGGATCCTATGAGGCTACTTGGGTAACCCGGGATGGGGGCCAAAAACCTAGGAAGATGTGCATTGGGTAACCCATATCAAGCCATAATTTTTTGCATGATTTTTATGTTGCTTGACCTAAAAGTGGGTAGTTTGATGATCTTTGTCATTTTGATAATGGTTGATCTTTATACTTGGATTATGTTTATGTGGGTTTGAGCCTTGCACTATGGATTTTTTTTTATAATGGAGATCTTGTGTGAGGTGGTGCATTCCTCGTTTTATGTGACTTTTATATGGTTTTTCTGGTTGGTGAAAGTTGGCTTACCTAATTGGTGACTGTGAGTCTCTTATTGCTAGTAGGGGAAGTGGCTTTCAATGGGGCCTAGCGCACAAAGTGACATATGGGTAACTCATTGAGAGTTTCTTTAATCAGTGATAACCTAATAATTAATTAGGGGTTTGGGAAGTATCTCACATTAATCAAGATAAGGTAGCCTCACTCATGGCTCAATTGCTCGTTTAGGCTTGAGATGAGTGGGAAGGCTTGGAATGGCAAAGATCAACTACCTTGTCCTCTTGAAAGGTATGTTGATCTCACATGAGTGAGAATTGGGGCCAAGGATCAGTAGAGGTTGTTAGGGTTTAACCAAGAGGGGGGTCGGTAACTTAGGAAGATCCGCATTGGGTAACCCATATAAAGCTTATGTGATGACACTCTTCCCTTTAGCAACCTTGTATGTTTGTTGTTCCCCTCTTGTTGTTCTTGTACCTCTGGAAGTAGATGTTCTTGTGTTTGTTTTTTCTTTTGTTGTGGAGTCTTGTTAGCCTTGTTCATTTCATTGTTTTATGTTGTTGGCCCTTCTTGTCATCTCCTAGCATGAGGGATGGGCCTTAGGTTCCACATGGTCAGGTGGAACATGCTATGCACCCCATTGGGTTCCTAGCCAAAGTTCATGAAGTGTGAAGTTGTATCGATGCAGTAGATCTAGAGCTTCACTAGATTTTAGTTGTATTATGTTCATTTAGTTGTTTAACTCTACATAATTGATGTATCATTCCCACTTTGTATTGGGAAGCACTGTTGTACATTTGTAATCTTGTAACAATGGAAAATCATATAAATGCGATTTATATATTTATTCTCGGTATCATCTTTTGTTCTCTTATGGATTTTTATCACTGATGTAATGTAATGGATGGATGTACATTGTAATGGTTTTGAAATATAATCTTGTGATGTGTTAATCATCATTATGGGATTGGGATTTATGTTAAGTAATGCAGTCATGTGTACCTCAGAGGACATAGCTAGATAATGTATAGGTATAGTTGCACTTGGTGTTGTATGTTAATGTACATTTCATAGTAGTTTTAATTTTTTTTAAAAAAAATTGCACTATTATTGTTAGTTAATTTGTTTTCCTTTCGGCTTAGCATGGTGGGGTGTTACATTTGTAGTCAGTAGGTGATTGGGTAGGGGATCCACTAGATCACAAGATAACAAGATTACAATTTTAGGATGCTCCACATACCTTCATTGCTTCAACTTCTGATCCACAGACTTTTTGGGAAGCTTTTGGTGTCCCCAAGTGGGATGTAGCCATACATGAAGGGTTTAGTTCCTTGGAGAGGAACCACACTTGGGATCTTGTCCCACTTCCTAAGGGAAGAAAACTTGTTTGATGCAAGTGGTTCTATCAAATAAAATATGTAGTAGATGGGTTGGTTGACAAACATTAGGCTCACTTGGTTTCCAAAGGATTCTCCCACATTCTAGGGATTGACTACTCGAATACTTTTGCACCATTTTCCAAAATGAATTCCATCTGACTTGTTCTTACCATAGCTACAACACATAGAAGGGATGTTCATCAAATGGATGTGATGAGTACTTTTCTTCATGGTGATCTTCAGGAGGAGATATACATGGAGCAGCCACAAGGTTTCATTTAGGATTTTTCATTTGTGCATCATCTTTTGAAGTCTCTCTATGGACTCCTTTCTTCTAATAGTGGGGTGAACTCAATGCCATTATAATCCTAATGTTTACATATTGCAGCAAGATGATACTCACACCTTCTTAGTTCTCTACGTTGATGACTTGTTGATCATAGGGAGTCACTCATCCACCATTGGGGCAGTGAAAACCGCCCTTCATGATCAATTTTCGATGTTAGACTTGGGATTGTTTGTTGGAAGCTTTGTAACATGAGAATGGAGTGTGGATGGTTGTGTTGGTTGTTCCTATGTTTTCATTGTTGTCAACATGGTAATCACTATATGGGAAGTTTGCTTGGTTTATCAGAAGTTGTTCTCTATTGATTATACTCTTCTGTGATGGATCAGTGTGTTGGTATTCGAGTTTGAAACTCATCACAAGATTTGATATGACTCTAATCTCCTAACCATGTTTTCTTGACTCATTCAAATAGTTATATCCCAGATCTTAAGACGTCTTTTGTTGTGAATAGAAAGTTATCTCTGACAGAGTTTAACTTGGTATCCTATTATTATTTTGTGTGCGGTATAATGTGTGGGAGATTCCGCATTCTACTAAAGTGAACATTCTTATGTTGTGTTTGTGATGATAGTCTCTTTACTAGTATTATGATGGGAAATTAATGTGTTCTCATATCTGGAAGGTGTTTTCTTTGAGGATTACCTGTTGATTTGGAGAATTGTGTTCTAGTCTTGCCTAACTCAGTGAATGCAATATATTATGAAGACTAATAGCCAACTTGGCATAATACACTATGTGGATGAAATTTTTAAACCTTATATGGTGCCAACCTAATTGATGATTAAGATATGCTTGTATATATATAAGGTGTTTTGAGTATGATGAGAATTGTAGTGGAAGAAGACACACATGAGTAGAGAATGTGAAATACAAAGAGGATTGAGGAGTGTCTGAAGATTTGAGACTAAATGCTTTATCAGTTGTGATTAGAGGAGTTTTGTTGAGTGATTGTTGTGTGAGGCAGTACTTTATATTCTAAAATTTAATGGAATTGTACCCTACACATTGAAGGTGTATTCCATCAGTTCACTCTTTTGGCAGTGATCCACTATCACTGTACCTTGGTAGTGAGCCATCTTTTGTACTTAGGTTGTGAGCCTTTTAAGAACAATGAGTCCTAGAAGTGAGCCCAGTAATATTTTTTATCCAAATATAATATATTGTGAGTTAATCCTCACTATAGTTTTTCCCATTCTGGGTTTTCCATGTAAAAATCCTAGTGTTTATGTGTATGATTGCATTGACTTGTTTCTATGTTTACTCTTGTTGATTCAATCAAAATTGTGATAATGTTTAAGTGGATTTTATTAAGGGTATATGGAATACTGATTCACCCCCCCTCTCAGTATTCTAGATGTTCAACAATTTGTATCAAAGATTGGTTCCTCAAAAGAATCCTAACAACTTGAGGAAGGTCTTGAAATTCGAATATGAGAATTTTTTTCCTTCGAAGGTTGTCTCTACTAAATTCTTAGAAGAAATGGAAGTACTAAAGGACAAGTTGATAAAAGAAAATGAGTACATCAAAAAGCTACAAAGTAAAAGTATGGAAGCATGCAATCGGTTGACTGAAGGAGAAGAAATCATCACTAGCCTGTTGGAACAATTAGATGAGAAGAAAAGAACTAAAGAATTTTAGGAAATTGAAATTCAAAAGACGATGGAATGCACAAAGGGGCGAGTGCATGGAGATGGGTAGAAAATTTGTGGTCACTTTCAATTTTTTTTTTGAAAATTCATAATGTGAACGCGCTATAACGCAAGTGCATTATAACGTGCTTGCTTTATGGCTTAGTGTGTCAAGCCTGAGGCTCGACCACAATGATCCCATAACATGAGCACGTTATAACGCGCTTGCGTTAAGACATGTTAAAAAAAAAGAAAAAAAAGTGAAACTCATCCATTCTTCATTTCGACTATGTTTTTTGTTGTGCCTGTAGCCAAAAGCCCCCTTTTTTTGCACTCGCATTCTAGGAGGAGGTATTGTGCAAAAATATTCACCAACAATTGCTATTTCTTTGCAAGGATGGTACCATGATGATGAGGAGGTGTGAGAGGTAAGGATTGTTTGCTTTTTGTTTTGAATTTGTTATTTTTAGGTTGTATTTGATATTTATTTTTTTGAATTTGTAGGAGATTCAAATGAAGATGCAAACCCTAAAAATTCTCAACAAGAAGAGAAACAAAATCCTCAACAAGAAAATCAACCTCAACAAAAACCTCCTCCACCAATCACTCAACACCCTCCTGACACTCAACAAAATTTAATGAGTGAAATTGAGAACAATAAAAAATAAATTGAGGATTTAATCAGTAGGTTGAGTGATCCAAATGGTTTAACCATGGAAAGAATGACCCTAGCAAGTTCATTGAAAGATATGTTAAAAATGTAGATTAAATTAGCAAACAAATAACTGGATGGCAAGATAGGAGGCAAGCGGTTAGGGCTTATTATGCAAATAAACTATCATATAAATATGTAAAGGATTTAGAAATTACAAAAGGTGATTTGTGCTCATTATTCACTAACCCACGCATAAATCAAAATATTATGCTCAATGCGAAGAGGTTTCCTATTCATTGGTTCCACCACCAACATATTAGGAACTATTTTATGAGAGGTGGTACATGGTCTTTGATTACCCACCGTACAACAATTGTGAAGTCACACAATATTTTCTTAGCAAACTATACAGTGAGTTCATATTGAATAAAATCCCAAATTATTTTGATATGAGGGACTTCCAGGGGAGAGGTGGGGGATTGGCTCAGGATAGACCTAGTGCATAGGTGGATCCTACACAGCAAGGGAGACAAGCTCTCGCTAGGCCGCCTCGTGAGAACAATGTTATGCCTTTCATTGCGAAGGAGAGTGCCGATGTAGAGACATTGCAAGTGATCAACACTTTGACCCAGAGTGTCATCCATCATATTAGCCCTATTCTACAATGGCATCCAGGGGAGTCTTTGAGTGGTGGCCTTCGAACCCATGTGTGTCAATCTTGCAGGGTGACTTGTTCATTTGACCCAACCTACACTCAGGAGGTTGCTACGTAGGATCTTTTTGTAGCTACAGAGATGGAGATGGCAGCTGACATTTTGCATCAGGTGTATGACATTGATAGTCAGGTAAAAGTTAGCATGTTGATTGAATTTAATTTATTAAATTTTGATTTTGAAATGCAATATTAATTAATTTAGTTTTATGATATTAATAAAATTGCAGGGTCACAGTGTTGAGACTAGATACACTAGCCTTTCACCTGATTTTTCTATAGTACACCTATCAATGGGGTATGTAACTAGTAAACAATTATAAATTTATTACATGTTAATAGCATTTTTTTATGAATGGTATTTTAATATGTGATTTTGGATGTTGAATAAGCTAATATTGGAGGTTTCAATGGAACACCTCCCAGTGCCAGTGGATTTACTCAAACCTACACGTAGGTAATAGAATAAAGAGTTTAACTAATGAATTTTACTTAATAGATTTGTGTAGTTTATATTCATATCGTTGATTATGTTGCATTTGACATCATTCAAACTCAAAGAACTACTTCACATTCGATAACTAATAACTAGATGTTGATAGATGAAAAAATTTCAACTATAATATAGTTGTTTAGAAATTCAACATAAGTAGTGATGCAATTACTTCACATAGCATCAGTAATAAGTCTAGGAACAGCTTCCAATTGCATTTGCTTGTCACCTTTTTGCATTTTTACAACATTGATTGATAGATTTTCTTAAGATTCTACATCTTTACAATTTATGCCTAAAATGACTACCAAAAACCATTACAAACTCAAAAATGGCTATTTAAGCCTTATTACATCATGAAAATACCTATACAACCTCATACATTATAAGTCATGACGTGGATCGCTATTGTAGTTTTTGTGATTGAATAATTTGTTGTTTTATTTTTAGATGTTTGTGGTGGAAACACCTCCAAATGTTACGAGGGCAATGGATATTAGTGTTTCATCTACTATACAATCCTCGATGGCTCTGACAGGGGAGGTATGAGGAAAATTACTAAATTTCAATTTACATTCGTTGTTATAGATGTTAGTTCTAGTGAAAAATCAAACCATTATTGATTCGTAATTTAATTTCTATTTGGATGGTTTATATAGGGCTTGAGAATGCCTCAACATGGGTGTACGAATATTTCCCTCATGGAGAGTGGTCGTGAGATGGCAGTAAGTGATTATTTTGTTAAATATATCATTTTTTATAATGTAATTTCTATATATTAATGTCTTTACTTCTTATTCTAATAGTTAAAACTTCACCAAGAACTTAACAGTAGGAGGAGCAGCAGGAGCACTCCTTGAGAAAGCACAAATGAGTGATGGACTTATTGCCATCGAATTGACAAAAAAGGGAAAAATTTATTTCCAAAGCATGGAGAGAAATGAATTTTGATTCCATAGCCCTTGTTGTATGCCTACATGGCAGTTTTGTACATATTTTGTATTGGATATATTTGACATTGTATGCCTATATGGCATTCTTGTAAGTCTATATGGCTATTTTGTACCTATATTTTATACTTATATCAACATATATTGATGTATGTGTACATGGCTATTTGGTTAATACAAATATTTTTTATCGATGGTGTCCATATTTGCATTATAAATTCATGGTTCAATAGATATGAGTTATGTGTATTCAAGTGTATACTTTACAATTTATGTGTATACTTTGTGACTTACATATGTTTCAATGTATACTTTGTGACGTACACATTTTCATGCATATACCTTGTATTCATGCATATACTTTGTATTAAGTTGTGTATACTATGTATTCGTGTGTATACTTCAAGGCTTACGTGTTTGTGACTACCTATTCTTCCCTTATTCACATGTACATGATTGACTTATTCACGTGTATACTTATTAATATGTTAGCCCTAGCATTGATCATTGTTTTCCTTCATGGTTTTTCTTGAATAAATTAATTGATTGATGCTAAACAACTTTATCTAAAAACAAAAAACACATTTTCAATTGGTATTCCATGAAATATTCATAAAGATTCCAATATATTTAATCCTTTTATTGGAAAAAATCAATTAAGCAAAGGATACATAATCTTCACAACACTTGCAAAACATAATATTCAAAGTAAATGAAGTAGTCAACTTCTTGACACATTATCTATGTTACTAGGTTCTTCTATTTTACCCCTGGTTTGGGTCCTAGTTTGCTCCTAGTGTTGGTCCTAGTTCGGTTCACTTGTCGGTTCGACCAAGGTCCTTCATTTTTGGGTCTAGTTCCCCCAGGAAGAACCCAAGAGAACTTGGGCATAACCTAGATAGAACCTAGGTGAACCAAGACAGAACCCACATGCCTAGGCATCCAAAAAGTGTTTTTTTAGACATTTTTTTAATGTTTTAAGGAGTTTTACTTTGACCCACACCCAAGGGAACCCTAAAAGTGACCTATAAATCACTTCAAACACCTTAACTACCTTATTCTTATTCATTTGTTTTGAAAACAAGCATTTTCATTCCAAGAGGTTGAGCTTTCATTTTTGCTTGCTAGATTGAAAGTGGATTGTGACACAACTTTCTTTTTTCAAAAAATTTTCTACATCATTGAACTGAGAATTTATCACACATCTATAGAGAAACAAAGGAATACTAAAAACTAAAAAAAATTACACTTCTACTCTCACTGACTTGATGTACTCTCCAACATCTCTCTTCTCTCATGCAAAGAGTTAGAATTTATTGGCCATGCCTTTGCATCATTTAGGAATTTTTTCTCTTTTTGACAATGTCAAAAGCATGGCTACATATAGATTAGGAAAAAGACTTTTCCTTTTAGATTAGCAATACATGGAAGTTTCAAAAAGTATCGTTGATATTACAAAAAGATATGTGTTTATACAATTCAATTGTGCAGTCACCCTTTGGTTCTTTGAAGGAAAAATCTTCCTATGCCACTGTTACACTACATAGGTAAACTATATTTTTTATTGCGGAGCTATATTAAGCTACCACTCTCAGGACCAATGTAACAATGATACAAAATAATGTTTGAGACTACAAGAAGACATCAAAATGGCTAGTGTACTAAACAAATCCTTATGATTTCTAAATAACACTGATAACTCTACTCAGTTGGATTCTTTTTTCAAAATCATGCAAATTGAACCCTAGCATCAATAGACTTTATTTATTAAGTTGTCATAATTCAAGTTTCAACGATGAATATTTATCATGCATGTTTTAAATTACATTCAATTTTATGGTGGTTTTGTTGTTTATATGATTTTATGTGATATCATAATCCCAATTCATGCTTCTAGGTTGCATATATATATATATTGTTTTTACATGTTTTTTGTACCAACGAACCCAAAATGAATTGAACCCCCCTCCAAAAAAAAATTGGCCAAACCGATAAACCAAACCCCCAAACTCGAACTTTAACCTCATAAAACCTCAAAAACTCCTCCAAAACTCTTCATTCTACCTGCACAAACTTAATTGACCACCAAATTATGCTGCCCCCTGACTTTACCCACTTTTAGTCCCTCAAACCTCTCTTTTTCATTCAAAACCCCTATTTTCCCAACTAGGGCATCATGTTATAACATACTTTTGACCTCCCCTATCCTTGCATAGCTTTTGAACACATCAAAATCCACAACCTCACCCTATTTCCAACCTATTCTAACTTATTTTCAAGCAATTTCTTCTTTTCACCTCTTTTAGCCTTGCTTTTAAGGGGCCTCAATTCTGAATTTTCAACAGGGGCAACGTTAGTAATCTCTTCAAATTCCTTTACCAATGCTATTTTTCTTATTCCTACTCCCTATCCTACTTACATTAGGCCCATATCATTGAGACACAACCTGAACAATAGGTGGAATGGCCTATTTCAACATATTACACTGAAACCCTTATATGAGCAAGTTCAGACATGTTTCAAAAATCTACTTCTAAGTTGATTGGAACTTAATAGAATTCTACAATAATGGATTATAACCAAAGCTAAAACCATTCTACAAGAATGGATTCTAATCAACTATCGTGTGTATGTTTCTCTTTTCGATTGTTTTGCATGTCATCATAAGGGATCAAGTTGGTTGAAGATAGTTCGAACCAATTCCACATGTTTGGGTGCAAAAGAGGACCATGCCTAGTGTAAAAGTCCCTATCGAGACATGTTTAAGTAATTTTTTTGGTCACACGAATTGCAAAATGAAAGTTGCACCACTCTGCAACTTTACACTACTTGCATTTAACACTTTTTCATCAAGTGAAAACTAGACACCACAGGAAAACAAACTTTGAGATAACAAAAACCAAGAGAGGTTATTGTAGAGGGGCCCAACATGATCTCGTAGGCTTAGACAAAGAGTTTGTAAGTGTCATAGTTTCTGAGTAATAGCATGTCAAAGATTGTTTTCCTTTTGCACTTTGGACCCTTAAGGGATCGATCTGGTTGAACATAGCTTGAAGTGATTCTGCATGTTTGGGTGCAAAAAGGACTATGTATAGCATAAACATACCAATTCAAACATGTTGGAATAGTCTATTTGATCACACAAGTTGCAAAACAAAAGTTGCACCACTTTGCAACTTTCAACTACTTACATTTGACAACTTTTTTCCCAAGTGGAAATTCACCACCATGGAAAAATGCCTCTAAAATAGTAAAAAAAAAGAAAGGTTATTGTAGAAGGGCCCAACACGGTCCCATAGGATTAGATGAAAAGTTTCTAAGCATCACAGTATCCAAGTAACATCATGCAGAAGTTTGCAGCCATTTTGCACTTTGGACCCTTAAGGGATCAATCCGGTTCAACATAGCTTGGAGTGATTATGCATGTTTGGGTGCAAAAGAGGACCATTTATAAAGTAAACATTTATATTTGAATGCATTGGAATAGTTTGTTTGGTCACACGAGTTGCAGAACAAAAGTTGCACCACTTTACAACTTTCAACTACTTGCATTTGATAACTTTTTCCCCAAGTGAAAATTTGCCACCATGGGAAAATGCTATCGAGATAGTGAAAACCAAGAGATATTATTGTAAAAGGGGCCAACATGATCCCATAGGATTAGACAAGAAGTTTCTAAGCATCACGATATCCAAGTAATATGCTGAAGTTTGCAGCCATTTTGCACTTTCACTATTGGATTTGACACCATTTTTCGACGGGCGTTTGTAGGTCATTCGACAAATCTTTGTCAGAAGAGCGACGCAATGGCGAAAATATTTCCATTGCTATTTTTTCATCGCAAGGCCGATGACAAAGTAAACGTCAAAATAACGGTGAAGAATTGTCGGTTGACAGCATCATGAAATACCTCAAGATTTCGTCAAAATATCGACGAAAACTTTGTTTATCCACTAACAAATTACACCAGAAGTTCATCGCCGGTTCGACAAAATGGGCAAGCTGTAGCGTCGAAACAACATAAGACGTTCATTGAAATTGCGATGAAATACTCAAGTAATAGCATCGAAAGAACACCAAAATTTCGTCGAATGTGCGACGAAATAGGCAAGTAGTAGCGTCAAAACAACATCAAGAGTTCGTCGACTTTGTGATGAAAATAGTAAGGAGTAGCATCGGAAGAACACCAAAAGTTTGTCGAAAGTGTGACAAAATGGGTAGGAGTAGCGTGGTAGCAACACTGAAATATCATCAGAAGGGCAACGAAATGGGCAGGGAGTTATGATGAAATCCTCGTCCCAGTTATAACAACTTCGTCGAGCTTTTTTGTTGACTTGTCGGTGGTTGTCGTTGAAATTGCGACAAAGAAGTAAAATTTTAAAAAAAAAAATTCGTGGAAATGTACCATTGCAAAGACTGATGACTGATCATACATACAAACTGCATATTGATTTTATGCTTCAAACGATGCATTTCTTATATTGAAAAGTGCATTACCTT
Source organism: Sequoia sempervirens (assembly GCA_007258455.2). Lineage (NCBI taxonomy): Eukaryota > Viridiplantae > Streptophyta > Pinopsida > Cupressales > Cupressaceae > Sequoia > Sequoia sempervirens. The sequence goes on from VDFB02122928.1 coordinate 85,935, forward strand.
ATTGAGCTTCTCTTTGTTTTGAGTATAGTTTAATATTCTCTACTTAACAAGGCCAACCACGTGACGGTGGAAGCTCATTTGGCCCGTCCCCTCCTCACATCACTCTCAATTCCCCATACCCAATCATATAACATTAATCATTGATTCATCCATTAATAACATATAACATTCATTCATTCATCCATTAATAACATATAACATTCATTCATTAACATATAAAATTCATTAATTAACATATTCACATTCATTCATTAACATATAATATTCATTCTTTCAGTTTTTACATATTATCAAAAATATGGTTGTCATGATATGATTACAATCACTTTTTTTTTGTTTCTTTTTCAAAGCTACATAAAGCTGAAGTGGAGTATTGTTTTCTAAATCAATATTTTTCCCCCCTTTAGTTGTTCTCCCTCTGCTTGTGATCTTAATGTACGCGTAGTCGTCTGCTCATGACGTGGATGCCGCTTCAAGGGGGGATCTGCTACAATAAGAAAGAAATGTTAAACTGATATGTTTTATTATTATTGTTACAAGTATTTGATTAATTAAAAGAACACTAGAGTGGTTCTCTTTACCTGATGGGTCCACATCATGTTCCTAAACTTTTGTTATAGACTCATGCTCAACATGTTGAACACCCTCTAAATCCTAATCTGTAGTTGAAACACGAAAGGTTACATTAATTAATACACCAATTGAAGTGCAAATATTTTAAAGAACATGAGGGTGGTATTTTCACGGATAAGGGCCACATCATGTTCCTGATCTTCTCTAGCCTGATCATGCTCAACACGTTGATCGTGCTCTACATGCTCTAAAGTTGAAACACGAAAAGTTACATTAATTAATGCACCAATTGCAATTAAATATGTTTAAAAGAACTTTAGAGTGGTCCTCTTTACCTGATGGGGCCACATCATGTTCCTAATCTTCTCTAGCCTGATCATGCTCAACATGTTGATCACGCTCTACATGCTCTAAAGTACTGGGATGCACACCATGACCTTCATCTACGCGTTACTTGCTCCACCTTCACTAGGATGCATTCCAATGTCATGTGCAGTATTATCATTGCTTGAATGTTTAAAACAAATAGGGATGTAATTACTTTATTGTGGAAATTAATATTGAATAGATTGCACAAGTATTCAATTTTAAATAAACTTTATTGAGTTTATTTACCTACATGTCGGATGCAATGGAAGATTGTGTTTGCCCAGTCAAGACTCTTAGGCGTTCAGCCACGGCTCCATAGCCTTGCTGGAAGGCAATCTTGAGTCTACCTAACTGGGAACTATTTGGTCGAGCCCTACATTTTCTGAAGATCATGAATTTTGCTTCTATGGTGTGATAAAACCAAAATTGTTTTCAATTTATTATAATTTGGATGCAATATTTCATTTATTGATATTTACAATTCGTGCAGCTAATTTCATATAACCACCAGAGCCAAGTTTGTGCCCGTGCTTTTCTAGTCTTTCCATTGTTGCCTTCGATGTGTCAGGCGGCCTATGAAAAGTTTGAAATAGGTTAGATTATGTAAAAAGAAAGAGTAATCAGTATATAATTACATTGTTGATAGTATCACACATAACATACTACTTTTTAAAAAAAAATTAATGGCATTTCCATAGCATATAGACATTGAGAGCATATAAAATACAAAGTTCAATCCATGAATTATAGAAAATAGATTTTTGTTGGTTATATTCATATCGCTGATTACATTGCACAAAACATACTACAATTACATAAATATCAAATGGTGACATTTGTCGATGCTACCACATTTTTCATACATGTCTACCAAAGCATTTTATCAAACAATTCCACTTTGCCTTGTTGTGCCGGCTAAAAGCCTAAAAATGGTGGCAAACAAGCTATGGATGCTTGGAAAAATCAAAAGCATAATAGTAAAAGCAATAATAGACAATGAGAAGCTTTGTTTCAAAAATGCCTCTCAAAAATAATAGTCTCATGTTGATGGAATGCCATGACAATCCATAGCAATTTGCTTGTCATGGCATTAGTTTATGGCATTCCCATCACCATGAGACCACATTTCAAGCTTTTATTTTCAAATAGTTCACTACCTTTTCTATGCTACCACATTTTTTCATACTACTATGGCACAAAGTAAAAAACCTCCAAAATGGGTGCTTTTCCGAGACTGGCTATGGATGCTTGGAAAAAATCTACCAAAAGCATAATAGTAAAGCAATAGCATAGACAAAGTGGTGTTTGAAAAATGCCTAAAAAGAAAATATGTCTCTTGGTGATGGAATGCCATGACAATCCATAGAAATTTTCTTGTCATGGCATTAGTCATAACATCACCATGAGACTACATTTTCTTTCGAACATTTTTCAAGCGATTCTTGCCTTGTCTATGCTCTTGCATTTTTTCATACATGTCTGCAAAGCATTTTATCAAAGCAGTTCATTTGCCTTGCTGCTATGGCTAAAGCCACAAAGCAGTGCTTTCAAACAAGCTATGGATGCTTGGAAAAAAATCTGTCAAAAGAAAGCATAATATTAAGCAACAAGCCATGATCTCATGGTTTTTTTTGCGCAAAAATCAGCTCAATTTTATTCACATTTTTTTGCAGATTTTAAACACGTTTTTTTGGCGATTTGAAGTTTGAAACGGAAAAAAATCACTGACCAAAAAGTCAATGATTTTTTCAAAAATAGGAAAAAATGGAGTCCTTTGCAGTTTTTTTAAATGCATAGTGTCGGGATTTTTTGTAGATTTATGCTTCTATATCACATACCTGCCTTGGCCTGGCGGTGTCTTTCCTTTTTTCTTTTCAGCCTTCTCATTTCCATCGGACACTAGGTCCTTCCTCCCTATTAGGAATCATGGGGGCGGCTGCATTACTTTTGTTCTTCTCTAAATGTGACCTATATTGGTCCCTCGCATACTTTAGGCCAGGTATGTCAGAAACTCTTAAGGACCTTGGTTCGGTTGAATATTTTATCACCGAACAACACAACTAAATGGTTAATGAGCTCATATTTTAAATCTTGATTTTGGGAATTCCACCATGTACATATGGTGGGCCTGAAGAGATCCAATGTAATATCACTTAGATGTTTATAAAAACATCATTTCCTGCAAAATGATCATGGGATCAATAGTCTAAAAAGAGCGATCAATAAGTAAATTTCAATTGGATTATATAGAATAATAATTAAAACATTTTAAAGTACCTGGGACCTTCTCTATCTTTATGGGAACGAAATCCTTGGTCACCACAAGTGTGACTGGCAATGTTCACGTACTAGTAATACGTGAAGATCCAGGAAATGCTGCTAAAACATCACTAGTACTAGTGGCCTCTGCATCCCCAGGTACATGTCCTGACGCATGTTCTGGTATGTGTTCACTGCCAGAGGGTGCATTAATAGATGCCTGCATGGTATGTGTTGCTGACATTTCAAATGACAATATAAGCACAGATGATGGGGTTAGATAATGTGATGTATGGCTAGGAAGATCTAGATGGACACTTGTACCAACCCTTACTCCTCGAGAAGCACTTGCAGTACCTTGATCATGGCCAGGAGCATCAAGAGGAGGCAAATAACCCTATAAAAACAACACATATTTTAGTTCATGACATAAAAGAGTACAAAATATAAAACCATGAATGAACTTATTTTATAATTAAAGACCTCATGACAGCTTACTTGCAAGTTTTGTAATCTCTCTGTCAATACTTTAAGCCCTCTCTCTTATCTCATCTGTTTGAGGCATTTTGAACATCAACTGAGTCATTTCTTCATTGCATATTTTCATGAGCTTCTTTATCGTATCGAAAGGGTTTGCTGAATAAGCCATGTCATCATCAGAAAATATTGACTGTACCTCACTATGGATGCTCTCCTCTACTGCAGGTGCCTTTCCCCGATCAGTCAACTACAACAAGAATATTAAAACCATTATTGAAACTAACCCAAAAAACTTATGAAAAAAATATAATAATAAAACATTTTCCTTGTATCTAATTTGTACAATTACAATGAGGTAAACCTATCGGGTAGAAGCGGCTGAAGATACATCATGATCTATGCTTTGGGCCAGAGCCTTCTCCGTACGATCAATGTCCCCCTGTGACAAAAATTAAATATAAAAAAAATTTCCAAAATGAAACCAATAGACTTATGAAAAAAAAACATAAGAATAAAATGGTATATTGGAGTCATTAATTGGAGGTTGGGTAAAATGGTACATAGTATGTACCACCCCCATAGTAACTATGTTTGTAACTAAGCGATTCAAATTTTAATCAATTAGCAACTCTTCCTGCAGTTATTGATTTTATCGCACATACGAATACATGGTTTCCCTCGGCGCCTCAAATATGCAATTGGGTTGCTTATTTGTTGACCCAGGTCATGTACTATTTATAAACCCTGCAATATTCCTTGATGCTTTTGGCCTTTCGTCAATGTACATAGCCACTCCTTTATTTTGATCCTTATCTTTTAGTTGTATATAATTTGATGATAGTGCATACCTATGCATACTTTTGTATATCGAACCAGTTGCATCCAATGTTTGTAACTGTAACAGGGGTCCAACATACTTCATCAATTCAGTAACTTTTTGTAACAGACCTTTATGCCGTCCATGCAAAATAGGCCCAAACCATGTAATGACGATGGTGCTATGCGATATATCCTCTCGTTGACACAAAAATTATGTTTATTGGAGGAAGTTCCTTGGGTACCCATTTTTTCCGTAGATGTTTGTACCTCAAGGGCACCTCGATGTTGCCTATGCTCTCATCATCATAAGAACATGACCCCCCTTTAACAAGAAAAAATTCCATGCGTTTATGAAATTTTCTTCTAATATTTTGACCTCTAGTTGATCTCCCTCTTTTAGACATACTACATGTCTCACTTTCCTCTTCTCTTCCTGAATTTCCCTCGCTCGAGGAAGACATATCTGACAAATACCTATTTGGTGGTACCTACACTCGTAAGGATGTTGGATGAAGTTCTTTCATGGTGATGTGATCCCAAGGTGACATTATGATTAATCTATCATTTCATCGCTAGAATTTCACAGGTTATAAGGTAATCAAGTCTTGATAGATTGCAAGCTATTGTTACTACCGTCCAAATGTGTCCATCACAAATCAAATCTACTTAATGTTTTAACTCCCAAACTTTGTAACAAGTGTTAAATGTGACTATGGTCCACCAGTTACACAACCAAGGCCTCAAATGTATTCTCTTATTGTAATCAAAAGACTTTTTCTCTTCATTCAAGTAAATAAACTTGAAGGGAAACACCACCAAGTGGTTTATTGGACACCTACATGACTAAAAATATAAGAAAATTAACATTTAATTTCCATATGTCTAAGTGGTTAACGGGGAGGGAGTTTGTACTAGGCCTGGTTAAGTTATCATAAGTTTACACTTTGGCAATAAATTTTTTTAAGTCATATTAAATATTCCTATGTCTAATTGCTAGGAGGTTTTTGGCATGTTTGAAGGTAGGATGATTGATAAAAGAGCCCAAAGACTAGCCTTTCTCCATGGTATCCAGGTACACATAGCAGTGGTCTTCTCTTATACGGTTGGACATGATTTAAAGAACTTAGCTAGGAATTATTCATTTAACCTAAGGTTTTCTCATAATGCCATCATTGGAAAAGTATGATCAAATTCTTCTATTATGAAGAATTGGTCTATGTGTCTCTAGTAATCACTATAAATGTTTGTAAGGATAAGATGACTAATTGCATCAAGTAGGAGAGAATCAACTTTGAGTTCTTCAAAGATTATATTCCTCTATTCATAATTTTTAAGGGTTGTGTGTGGAGGAGGTTATCACTACCAAGAAGGGAGAAGACCTTTCCTTATATTGTTTTATAATTTTCATTATTCTTATTTATTTTACACCTACATTTACAAATACACATACATATGAATTTATTGTTTTCATTTGTTTCTCAAGTAGTTTAATAGTTTGATCTGATGGAGCCTCAAATTTAAGTCCTTGGTTTCCTTTTGTTACTAGTTTTTCTTGATTATTTGGAAGGTACCTGAGGTTGGAATTTTGCTTTGCTTCCATGAAACCTTGGTGTTCTATCTTTGGGTTGGGTTTTTTCTGTCGTTACCTTTAGAGGAGGGGTTCTAAAAACAACTTATGTCCCATTGAATCATCTAGGCCAGGCCCCTTTTTAATAAAAATTCTAAATATTTCGCCTGCCCCTTTTATTTATTAAAGTCTGGGTCGGTCCTTACCTCACGCTTTTAAAACAACATTGAGTCATCGACTGTCATTGCCCTAGGCGGTGTCCCTTTCCCCTTATTTTCTTTTACGTATTTTTAATGTTTTGCAGGGGTTATTTTGATGACCGTCGATTTCCCTACAGTTGATTTTGACCATTCCCTACGATCTCGCAATGACACCACTGTTGGCTGTTTGGTGATCGTGATATCGCGGGTGGGCGCGCCACATGTCCCAGTTTGCCGATGCTGAAAAGAGTAAAAAAAAAGGTGTTTAATATGTGTATCAGACTTTAGTGCATTATGGAGCGAGTTACTAAACCACATGTGAGATGCACGTGCTCATGATCAATGGTGATGTTTTAACCTTGTTGAAAAAAGCTACTCGACGGATAGGTATTGATGTTGCTCCCTGTTATGTATGATTGTGATCACTGATGAAGGGAATCAATGTTTGCCCGCTATCACGTGATCCTAAACTTAAGGGATTTTAATGATCGTGATATTGCGGGTGGGTGCCACATGTATTCTTTTGGTGTTGCGTATTATGGTGGGTCCTTGATAATGACATGGAGATGTCACCTTCTTTGAAGGTGACCGTTCGATAATCTGACAGAAACAATAGATCGACGGCGAAGATTTAAATTTGTGTCAAATACAATTGAAGCCGTTGGTGTGACGTGCAAGTAAGATTTAATGGTGAACGAGACGTCTTCTGGCCATTTCTAATAAATTCTAAGTATTTAATTTCAGGCTATCTTCACCACAAGGGAATTCAAGTGTTTTCCAAGCGGTCCAGAGCCAAAGATAGAGTTTTTTCAAAGCAATTACAGCAGGGTTTGATTTTCTACAGGGCACGAAATCCCGTGAGTTACTTTCTTTATCACTATTTCTATTTGAATGTGATTCTTGTGGAGGGTTGTTTTGTGTTGGTTAGTGGTTTTTTGGATTAAGGTTCTAGGGTTACTGGTTCTTTTGAATTGTGGGAAATTGTAAAATTCTACTGTAATTTTGTTTTGGGTAGCCCTAGTTTATTCACAAATTTGATCTTAGGAGAAGCCTTGGTTGTTTGAAATTGCGCCACTAAAGCAACATTCTAGCCATATTGATTATTTGTGAAGGAATCTATACAATGATTTCCTTGACCAATTCCCTTTGTCAACAAATGACAAGAGGGGTTTGATCTTAATAAATGGGATAGCCTTAGGTGAGGGATTAAGATATAAAACCTATAACATTGTGGATGCTAGGGTAGAAATGACGGGCTTGGAAATGTTTAGGAGATGGTATGGGTAGCGAAATATGTCTCATCCTTTTTCAAATGGTTGGAGATATGATATGGGAAAACTTGTGGTTCTGAATGTATTTCTTGATGTTGACCTACTAAGGGTAGTGGTTGCACGATATGATCCCGTCACAAGGATTATTAGGGATAATGATGGCGGGGTTTTACTGAATATCAATGCAGATGAGATTTGGCAGGTTTTTGATTTAAGTGAATACAACTCATTCTTGGTCTGGATAGACCTTGATGAAATGGAGTAGGAATATGCCAGGGCACAACCTCTTTTCAGATTAAAGTTGCTTCCTCCTCATCTAGCCAGGGTGGGCAGCTCAACGATTCACATCAGCCCAACTGACCGGGAACCTTTCTGTAGTGTATGACTATGCTTCTTTCCTTGTTGAAAGGATACATGAGGGTTTGCTGAACTTGTATGTGGGGGACACTGGTACTCCTTTCTTTTGGTACTCCTTATTAATGCATATGTTCTTGTACAAGAATGTCAATTTCTTCTCAGAGAAAATGGAGTTGAGGTAGGAGATGAATGGAGAAAAATTACTAGTGTAGGCTTGGAGTGTAGACTTGTCTTACAACAAGGGAGATGCCAATTTTGTGTAGTTTGATAACTGATTTGCTTCCAGGCTCAAAGCTAGACTAATAGTGAATGTGCCAAGGATTCCTGAGGATTTGCACGACTTCCTCCAACCCAAAGTGAGGAAGCCTGATTTGAAGGTGTGTCATAATTAGGGTGACATCATTCTATACCCTATAAGCACTGTCCTAAGGGTTTATAGTTTCCAGGGAGCTCCTCATATTCTCCCATATAATGTACCATCAAGAATGGTATTTATAGAGGTCATGTGGCAACTAGGTTGCATTCATGAAGATAATTTGACAAGAAAAGGAAAAGGGACTTCATTCCCTGATTATACTATTTTTTCAGACTTTGTTTTTTCCAAGGGATGATGGGTTCACTTTGACAAATATTTTGATGACTACCATTTGAAGAGTGGATGTAGGAGGCAGCATGACCCTGAGGGATTCTTTTCCCTATTTAGGAAAAGAATTAAGAGGCAAGTTTTCTCATGTTTTCAATTTTCCTGAGGATTTAATTAGAAATGAGTTCGATTTGAGTCAACAGGAATTAAATAAAGAGAAGTGGATTACTTATGAGAAAATGCTGGCCATAGTGCATAAACTGGATCCAAAATATGATCCACTGATGGAGTTCACTCCATTTCATAAAAGAATTGATTTCTTGATGAATAATTTCAAAGAAATCATGAGCACCCTGAGAACCAAGAAAATAAACTTGGAACTGGACTGGGGAATTCAGGGATTAGAGGTGAGGCCTGAAGAAACAATGCCGACCTATCAGCCACCAGTGGATAGGCCTCTATACAAGAGGAAGAAAGATGATAGCAGAGATGAAGGAGGAGATAAAAAAGGGAAACAAATAATGAAAACATCATCACAACTGGGTCATGGGATTAGGAAACTTGGGGGGATAAAGATTGTGGATCTCGATTCACCACCTAGAAATGACCCTATAGAGCTGCCATCAAAGCCAAGCCTTAAGAGGTGAAGAGTTGAGGAGTCACAAGAGGCTCTGGTGGATGAAATAATCATAACTGATCAGGACATGCAAGTTGGTATCCCCTCCCCTCCTAGATAAGCATAATTGGTGTTAACTGATATGGATATAAAGGAGCAGTGTGTACAGGACGTCAGGATGTTGGCTTGCAAGGCATTCTTGGATGATGATGCCTTTGTGAAAACTCTTGTGTTCTTGCAGTTGATCTGGAGGATGAAACTTGAAGAATATCAGGATAAATGTAAGACCAAGAGGGAATCAAGGCCTGATAGGTCTAACCAGGAGAATGATGATGAAGTCAAAGCTGAATTAATGGAGCAATTCAAAAGCATCACTCCTGATGAAGGAAGACAAATTTATTCTCAGGCTGGTGTCTTACTCCTCCCTGAATGGGATGTAGCTAATGCTATAGCATTCAATGCTATTATGCAATCTAAGCATCATATGCAAACCAGTGAAGAAGAAGTCAAGGCAGCTCTACAAGACTCTGCTTTTAGTGAGGAATATGAAAATTTAGCCATATGGGCACTGGCACCTCAAGGTAGAAAACCAAATGTGGCTAATATTAGCCCAAGTCTAAGGGACGGACTCATTATCAAGAGAGCTTCTGAAACCTCAACAAAAAAAGCCACAATCTTGACACTAAATGTGGCCAAATTGGCCCAGAAGACAGTTGAAAGAGATGAAGCTGAAAAGAAAAGCCTGATGGAAAAGTACAATGCAATAATTTGGGAGTATAGTAGAATGCAGTAGAAAAATGTTGAGCTACAGTCTAAAGTAGATAGATTGAGATACGGGCAGGTGGGAGAATCCTCCAGTGCCTCTACTATTAGAGCATTACCTACTACTTCAGGGTCATTTCCCCCTATTATCCCAATTATTTCTACTCCTGGATCCCCAATTCAGACACCTACTAATAGCCCTGCACCAGGGCCAGTCAAAGAGGAAGATGAGTATTCTGCAGATCCTACCAAAAAGAAAATGATGAATAAAATCACAGAATTACAGGCTGCCCTAAGGGTGAGTGAGGATGGTGCTATGGCTAAACATAATGAGGTGGTTGACATCATTTTGAGGAATTTAAATGAGAAGGTTGATTCTAGATTGCCAGCTATACATTCTTTATATTCTTTATTCTTGGGTGGAATACAAAACATTAATAGAGATCGAGAAGTGGTTCTACCTCTGGTTGAGAAGTGGATCCCTCGGGCCACTGATTTAGATGTTATGTTTAAGGCTTCCAGATTTGATGTAAATAATAGGCCCCAGTCATTAAAGCCTACTCAAATCTTTGTGAAATCATTGAAGAGATTCCAGGCCCTATCTAATCATTTGAGTAGGAAAATTAGAGAACTAGTAAAGAGTTTTGATGATTGGAATGACACTTTTCTGCTAGATGTAATAGATGCACAAGGAAATATTAAGACACTGCAGTAGTGGCAAGATAGGGCAGAAGAGGTTATTAATGCACAAATCAAATTGATTTGTGATGACTCATACCATGACTTGTTGGTAAGCAACATGGATAAAATAATTAATACCAGCATGTTCTTAGAGTCATTTGAGAGGGAGGCCAACCAGGTTGTGGTGAAATTCACACCTTACAATACCAAGGTGAGGGAGGTGGTGAATTTTAATTGGCCAATGGATGAGGAATATCAGAATTGGGTGGACAAGTACTTAACCGAAGAGGAGTGAAATGGTGTCTATTACTGGCAACTGACAACTCAACAGTTATATTATAATTGATTATGGTTTTGTTTCCATGGTGGCTTTGGGCATAGGTTTTGAGGTGTAACAAATGCTGCAGCTATTGTGTAATGAGTAGAAATCAATGAAAAGATGCTCCGAGACTTGGTGGTTTTGATCATAGTTTTGAATTGGCCCATAGCGGTCCAATTCACTGGTGAGATGTGTAATTTCTGGCCCGATGCTTGTTCCTCCTTCATTTTCTATACGAAGGATTTCAAGGCCAGAAATAAGGGTTGGCAAGTCAGATATTTTGAAGGTCGAGTCTAGGTATAGTTGCAGAGTAGATTGTAAGAACCTTTTTGAATGTTAAGGCAATTTAGGTTTGGGGTTATCCTGTAATGGGTTTTAAAGTTATGGAGATTTGATGTTTCATAAGCAGCACTAGCATTTGAGCTATGATGTTATATCTCGAGCTCATGTCTCTCCTCTGTACAAACATATCATAATTTTGAATAGAATAATCAAGGATTATGACGTTCATCTCATTGCTCTGATGTGTGTGTTTTCCGTTTTTGCTTTAATTCAAAGAATTAATTAAAGTGTTTGGATGGAATCATGGATGGGTATGTTTGTAGAGGGATTTAGTAAGAAGTATTGGGCTGGGACATGAATTGACACTATTGTAATGCAATATTGCTAGGGATCATGTGTGCTAAGTATTTAAATCTGTTGTTGAGTCATGAATGTTTGTGAATTTGACTCCCCAATGGTATATGGCACTGATCTAAATTGTATGAATTTGTGAAACTCTGTGTCTATATGTCTTTGCTTAGGGCTTTCCACCAAATTGCAAATAAAATGACTATCATAAGTTATGAAATAATGTTGTAATCATCTCATGCTCCAAGTAGTTGATATTATTGGTGAAAGGCCAATTCATTTTAGTGGTATCCTATTCAGTTGAGCTATTTGTGGGATTATTTGTGAATCGTTAATGATTGTTTATGAGTTTGGTGCAGAGATCATAAACACATTATAGGGACCACCCTCTTGGGTCTTGCAGAGTCCAAAGTGTAGGAGGTTATTATTAAAATCCTCGTCAGTTGGTCCAGGTCCTTCGAGCTTCCCTTGATTGGAATTGGCAATTCCATAGGTAGATTAGAAGACCAACCTCGTTTATAGGAAAAACACACCAACATGATCGATTTCATATTATATGTGTTGAAGACTTTAGAATTTCAATTACATTAATTTATGGATATGTTGTATCTATAACACTACAAAACCATATGCTCTTTGCATTTACACTTGCATTTAGAAATACACATTTATATAAATAGATATAGATTTCTTAATGATTGATATGTTGCATTTATTGTTCTAGGAGAGCATCCAGTAATTGCATTTACATTTACATTTAAAAATACATATACATACATATATATATATGTGTGTGTGTGTATGTATATCATTTATATTCAGTGTTTTAGAAACAACCCATTAGGTCTGCACATGGATAAAAATTCATAAAATCAGATCTCCCATACATGTTTTGTTGAAACCTACAACCTATTCATGCATCCTACAATTACAACAGTATCTACGGGCCTGTTACACAAACTACAGTAATCACAAAAAGTGTAAGAGCCACTTTATATCATGTTTGGAATACAAAACCCTGAAAAATAGGGTAACTCAAATTATGATTTGTTGGTGAGCTGTATGGACAAAATCATTAGCACCATCTCATTCTTGGAGTCTTTTGAAAGAGAAGCGAATCAGGTGGCAGTTAAATACAAACCTTATAGTGTCAAGGTGAATGAGGTGATCAATTTTGATTGGCCAACTGATGAAGAGTACAAGGCGGTCCAATTGGCTGGTGACATGTGTGCTTTCTGGCCCGATGCTTGTTTGCTCCTCCCTTTTCTATAAGTAGGATTTCAAGGCCAGAAGTATGGGTTAGCAAGTTAGATATTTTTGGTCGAGTCTAGATGAAGTTGCAAAGCAAATTGCTTAAAAGTCACGATGGTTTTGGAAAATGCAATTTAGGTTTTGAGTCATTACGTAGTAGGTTTTTGAATTCATAGAGGTTGATGTTTTATAATGATGCGCAGCATTTGAATTGATATGATTAATTCAAACTCATGTCTCTCCATTGTACAAGCATGTCCCGAATTTTGAATAAAAGTAATCAAGGTTTTTAAGTTCATCTCTCAGCATTTGTGGTGTGTATGATTCTTGTTTAGGTTTAATTCAAGGAATTAATTAAAATGCTTGAATGGGATTGTAGGTGGATATGTTCTGTATAAGCTTTTTTTTTTTTTGTCTTATCTTATACCATTTTACGAGAATGGGGGTGCCAATGTACGAGAATATCTTTGGAAACTAGGTATGAAAATTGAAGGTTAAAGAGAATGGGGGTGCCAAACTTACAGTACTCATTGCCTCTTGGTCGTCAATTTTCTGTGAGTGCCCTCAACCTCATCCTTGGCACTGGTATTGACCTTGTTTTCACTCCTCCAAACTCTTTCTCAACGCTGATATTGACCTTGTTTTCACTCCTCCAAACTCTTCATCAGCACTGGTATTGACCTTGTTTTAACTCCAAACTCTTCCTCGGCGCTGGTATTGACCTTGTTTTCACTCCTCCAAACTCTTCCTCAGCGCTAGCATTGACCTTTTTTTCACTACTCCAAACTCTTCCTCGGCGCTGGCATTGACCTTTCACTTCTCCAATTTTACGAGCTACAACCTGGTTTCGTTAGCTTTGACAGTATGTTAATTAAGTTCAAAAATTTGGCGCCATTTAGTTAGGTTTTAATATTCTACAATATAGTTAAGTATATATTAGCTATATTTTACATAATAAATAATATAATTATTCAACTTATCATAATTAGATATTATATTCTTTAACAAAATTATTAAATATGTATAAAATT